>BLSH010197962.1:105581-132924 GCA_018402905.1 Glandirana rugosa
GTATAACTTTTCTGAGGGAAGGACTTGGAATAAGTGGGGGAACTACATAAATTTCCAAAGTCAGTACAGAGGGGAGAGGGAAGAAAGGAGGTCTGACATGTATAATTCAAGGACTTCAGCGAGAACTATACAAAATATAGAATAGTTATATAAAAACATTCACTCAGGAGCTATTGACCTGTGTCATAAGATTCACTCCAGAGTGATTTCTAGATATATCTCCTTAGTCTTGGAGGAAGGAGGACGACCACTAGGGAGAAGACTAATTAGCTTATTTCAGATGATTGCAAAATGATCAAACAGTGTGACCAGGCAGTGGGAAAAGCAAATAGAATTCTGGGATTAATCAGAAGAGGGATCACCAGCAGGAGGAAGGAGGTTCTGATTCCTCTATATAGATCTTTAGTGAGACCTCACTTAGAATACTGTGTCCAGTTATCGAGGACTCACTTACAAAAATATATTGATAAGATATAAAACATATCAAGAGCGACTTCAGGAACTTAATATGTACAGTCTGGAGGAAAGAAGGGAGAGGGGAGACATGACTGAAACCTTTAAATACATCAAGGGGGTGAATAAGGTTCAGGAAGGGAGTCTTTTCAATATGAAACCAAAATCAAGAACACGGGGACACAACCTCAAACTAACTGGAGGGAAGTTCAAAACTAATCTTAGAAAGTATTATTTTACTGAAAGGGTGGTTGATGATTGGAATAAAAATAAATAAATAAATTAAAAAGGGCAGACTCGATGGACTACTCAGTCTTTTTCTGCCATCGCTTTTCTATGTTTCTATGTAGCTATGTAAAAATATGCCTTGCCAGGAAATCCTCCTTAAGTCAGAATCAAATCTAAGCCCTCAGGAGCCATCTACCACTGTACCTGTAGTCCACTATACCGCAGAATTTAATGATAAAATACATGAAAACTATACAAATTCTCCTGATTCAAGCATTAGTGAAAATCACATAAACCCTGAATCTTTTAGGATCCATGTTTCATTGCAGCTAATCATCTAGAATAGGTGTTTAACCTATTTTTTTGCAGTAAAACTTGCTTCAAAATCTTTCAAGTTGGCTGATGAGCAAGTATAGATTACAGTATTCTAAGACTTTCTATTGTATTTGCCTCTAATTGGAAGATTCTCAGTATAGTTAAAACCACTTTATCACACACTGTGAACTGCTAATAATGACCTTTTATAAGGAGCAGCTTTTTCAGACCTATATAGCTTTTTCATCTGCTTTTTTAAAAAAAGGACAAAAAACTAGACATGGTTCAAAAGAACACCAATTATCTCATATATAGAATGAAGCTTGTAATTGAAAAGAGCTTTCTTTTTCACGTTCCTTTTTGTACGTTTAGTGTATTTGTACATGCTGAGAGGAGAAAACGTCTTAAAGGTTAACATTTTTTTTATATCTATATATTTAAAAAATATATATGTAAATGCTAAAATAAATGTGTATTTTTTTAGGTGCCTTCAGTCATTATATTGTTGAGCTTTCTCTTTAAAACAAGCAGCATTAAAAAATGACACGTGGTATGGAGAACTATTTTGCTGTGTATAAAATACTGCACATATTTTGCTAACAGTGGGAGGGTCTTGAAGGAGTAAGGTTAAAAAAAAGCAGGCACATATAAAACTAAACATAATATTTGGAACATTAACCCCTCCGGCATTAGTGGTCAGTATCTAGCTGTACAAAAAAACTTCCCAGCATTGGTGGTCAATGGCTAACTGGAACAATAATCTCCCCCAGCATTTGTGGTCAGTGGCTGGCCGGAACAATAAACCTTCCCCCCAACATTAGTGGTCAGTAGTTTGCTGGAACAACCCCCCCAGCATTAGTGGCCAGTAGCTGGCTGGATAAATAAACCTTCTCCAGCATTGGTGGTCAGTGACTGCCTGGAAGGTGTCCCTTATATATCCTTGTAGTCTAGTGGGGCAATCCATATAGAAAAACAGCTCTCCCTTCACATAGTCATAGCACTCACCACAGCATGCCCCCCACTATGACAACAATGCCCCAGAGCACTTCATGGAGCCAGCAACCCTCTCGCTCTGATACCAGGATGTTCTGATGATTAAGCTGTGAGTAATCCAATAACATGCAGAGAGTAATCCAGTAACTGGTATATTCTGCACATTGCACCTGGGGAACCCTGTAATTAGTGATACCAGGTGGACCCACAATGTGCGCAGTCAGTGAGCAGTGGGCCCCATACCCCATGAGGTCCATGTGAACTTCATGCACTGCACACATTATGGATATTCAAGGAAGAACCCTGATTCTCATTCATTATTATAAACACAAAAGGTATCAGCCTACAGACACAAGGTATGAGCACAATGGCAGGGGTAGTGTCCTGGGAACAATGGGAGTTCTCAGTTTAACTGGAGTTGTAAGGCTGGTCATGAAGTTTTGAGGTTCAGCTACAAGACAAGGCCAAGTAGGGCTGCCTGTGGTATTGCTTGTACATAATGCAAATGAGCAGGATTCTTCCTCCAAGTTAAAAGTGGGAGAGGTTTCCAAGAAAAATAGTAACACCAGTTCATGTTACTGGATCAGAACAGGTAATAATTCTACTGTAAAATGTCAGTGACCTGAAACCACTCTAGAGTCTAGGAATTCTTATGTTTATGATGTTATTTTGGTGTGTGCTTGTTCTAGTTCTTTGACGTCTTGAAGCCAGGTACAGCCAGGCAAATAGCATTTTCAGAAAGTGGTTGTAAACCCTTACACATGCCCAGTGAAGTGACTGGCCTCAGGTGATACACAGAGATGAAATAAATCCTCCTACATACGTTGTACTGTGCATGTTTATCTGCAACCCCCTCTTCTCTACACACATTTGAAGTCCAGAGTTCATAAAGCTTGCCTGAGCATTCAGAAGGCAGGGGGCAGGGAGCAGAAGTTACACTCTGCATATCTCAGTGAGAAAAACTCTGAAAGTTAATTAGCGGAAAGGGACACACACCCCCTTCATACAGCAGGCTGCTTGCTGGAGCTCCCTCCCCTGTCACCTTTTTCTCTGAATGTCATGAAAACTTGTCAGAAGTGACTCATACAGATAGCAGAGCATTGAGGCAGTAGACAGAAATTACACTTAGGCTCCATTCACACCTGAGCTTATCTATTTACTGGTGTTTTTCTGGAAATTTTTAAGAGTTTTGCAGCTTTTAAAAGCATTTTTAGCATTCTAGAAGCTTATTACAAGCGTTTTACAGCTTCAGGTGTTTTTGTTTAGTCAATAAAAAGCACCAGGGGGAGGAGAGGGAGAGGGAATTAGGGCTGGAGAGCTGTTGTTTGAGCAGAAAACGAGCGATAAAATGCTTGTAAAAAGCTCAAGTCAGGCGTTTCTATTGAAGTCTATGGGGGCAAAAATGCTTGTAATCTGCCAAAAAGAAGCTCACATACTTTTTTGGGCTTCTCGCGTTATGCTTTAGGTGACAGAATGCTCAGATGTGAACATGATCCTAAGAACACCATGCCTACAGTCAAGCGCAGAGGTGGAAATATGATGCTTTGGGGCTGTTTCTCTGCTAAAGGTGCAGGCCACCTTTGCCGCATTGAGGGGTCAATGGATGGGCCATATACTGAAAAATCTTGGATGAGAACCTTCTTCCCTTAGCCAGAACACTGAAGATGGGTCATGGATGGGTCATCCAGCATAACAATGACCCAAAACATACCGCAAAGACAACAAAGGAGTGACTCAAGAAGAAGCACATTAAGGTTATGGAGTGCCCTAGTCAGTCTCCAGACCTTCATCCTAAAGAAAATGTATGGAGGGAGCTGAAACTTCAAGTTGACAAGAGACACCCAAACCTTAAGGATTTAGAGAAGATCTGTAAAGAAGAGTGGACCAAAAGCCCTCCTGAGATGTGTGCAAACCTGGTCACTAACTACAAGAAACATCTTACCTCTGTGCTTGCCAACAAGGGTTTCTCCACCAAGTAAGTTAGGGATCAAATACATAGTTTACTCAATGAACTGCAACATAATTTCTAGCATTTTTTTTATGTGTTTTTTTCTGGATTTGTGGTTGGGATTCTGTTTCTATCATTTAAGATACACATATGATAAAAACTATAGACCCTTAATTTATTTGTAAGTGGGCAAACTTAAAAAATATGCAGGGGATCAAATAATTATTTCCCCCACTGTATCAGAATAAAACACAAATTTATGTAACTATTTATTAAGAGTTCATAAAACAGTATGTTTTGCATTAACTGCATAAACCAAGCTTTGAACTACCTGGCCTCCATACAACCACCAAATAAAAGTAAGCTTGATAGAAAAACGTTTGCTATGGCATTTTCATTGATTCCCTTTAGATCTGGAGTCCCACTTGGTTTGAATTGAATATCTTTGTTACTGCAGTAAAGCTAGAGCAAGATCATTTTATCATTATATAATATGTAATATGGAGCAGCGCTATGAATAAATGTATAAAAATTAGATTATATGTATAATTTTTATACATTTGTTCATAGCGCTGCTCCATATTACATACTATATTCATGCTACAGGTGTTAGTGACCCTTGAGGAGTTGGCGGCTGTGTCTTACACTTAGTGGTGTATTATACATATTTAGACTAACTATAGTAGTCATAGTGAGTAGTGCACGAGTCACTTTATTTCTCATTTGTCCATTTTATCATTATAACCATTTGTGGCAGCAAAAAAAAACAATGTCACGCCTGTGTTTAACTTACAGCCTTACTTTTTTTTCCTCTTAACCACTTGCTTACTAGGTACTTTTACCCCCTTATTGCCCAGGCCAATTTTCAGCTTTTAGAGGTGTCACTCTTTGAATGACAATTGTGCAGTCATGCAACACTGTACACATATGAAATTGTTATAATTTTTTTCACACAAACAGAGCTTTCATTTAGTGGTATGTAATCACCACTGGGTTTTTTATTTTTTGCTAAACAAAATTTTCACCAAAAAAAAGTCATAGTTTATTATAAAATTTTGCAAACAGGTAATTTTTCTCCTTCACTAATGTGCTCTGATCAGGCGGCACTGATGGGGCAGCACTGATGGGCACTGATAGGTGGCACTGATGGACACTGATGAGGTAGCACTGTTGGGCACTGATGAGGCTGCACTGATAGGTGGCACTGATGGGCACTGATAAGCGGCACTGATGGGCACTGATAGATGGCACTGATGGGCTCTCATAGGTAGCACTGAATGGCAGTGAGAGGTGGCACTGATAGGCAGCACTGATTGGTGGCACTGATGAGGAGGCACTGATGGGCACTGATTGGCAGCATTGATGGGCACTTATAGGTGGCACTGATAAGCACTGATTGGCAGCACTGTTGGGCACTGATTAGCAGCACTGGTGGGCACTGTTGGGACTGCACTGATAATCAGAACACTGGTAATTAGTGTCGTGATTATCAGTGTTTATGTTCCTTTAACAGAAGCCAGTAATTGGCTCTCTTTTGCTCTCCTCACGCTGTCAGTGTGAGGAATGAAAAGCTGATAACCGACTTGTATTTACATCCATGATCAGCTGTCATTGGACACAGCTGATCACATGGTAAAGGGCCAGTGTGATTGGCCCTTTACCCCAAACTGTGATCAGCAGAGCCCGACGGACTCGCCGATCACAGAGCACGCCGCCTGCAAACCGAAGGGGGAACGTGGGCAGCGCGTTCATGGGAGGATGTCCATGTACGCCCTTCCAGCAAAGTAAGCCTGTACTGCAGCCGTCTCTTGGCTATAGCAAGGACAGGAAGTGGTTAAGGCTGTCCCTGCCTTATGAGAAAAAAACAGTTGCATAGTTTTAGTAGGTAAGGTTGAATAGACTCCATCCATCCAGTTCAACCTACTGTATGTATGTGCGTTTGTGTATATCACAAAGAATTCCCATACCTCTGTATATTGTGTTCACTGATGAAGACATTTAAATATATATATATTAAGCTTAGCTGATATCACTACCTAGGGACAGGAAATCCACATTTTCACTGCTCTAGTAGCAAAGAAACCCTTATGCAGTTTAACCACTTAAAGACTGCCCGTCGCAGATGTACTTCTGGCTACCTGCGTTCACTCCACAGTGAGGCGGAACAGAGATCTGCCTATGTAAACAAGGACTCCATTCTGACAGGGGAGTAGAGAGAGATCATCTGTTCCTAGTGATCAGGAACAGCGATCACTCTGTACTCCCAGTCAGTCCACTCCCCCTACAGTTAGAAAGCACCTCCTTAGGACATCCTTAACCCTTTGATTGCCCCTGGTGTTAACCCCTTCCCTGCCAGTGTCATTTATACAGTGATCAGTGCATTTTTATAGCACTAAAACATATAAGAAAACATGGAAGGCACGTGGCCTAGCACATTATCCTTGGTAAAATATTTATTACAACAGCAGAAGTAAGTATCATACTTACATAACTTGGCTGGTTAAAAGTGCATCATAACAATCCTCTTATAGAGTCCATATGGCACCACCAATGCCCCGTAGGACTAGCCGATTTTTTACCAAGGAAAATGCGCTAGGCCACACGCCTTCCATGTTTTCTTGTATACTTTAGTACTTTGACAAAGTTGACAAAGGCCACATATCCACATCCACATAACTACATCTCAACAGAAGCTGCTTTCACACATAGGCCCATCGCACAGCGCAGGAGATATTTGTTGGTTTTTGATTTTTATAGCACTGATTGCTGTATTGGTGTCACTGGTCCCCAAAAAGGTCAGATTTGTCCGCCGCAATGTTGCAGTCCCGCTAAAAATTGCAGATCACTGCCATTACCAGTATAGACAATTAAAAAAATGAAAAGTCCCTAAATCTATCCCCTATTTTGTAAACACTATAACTTTTGCGCAAACCAATCAATATACACTTATTGTGATTTTTTACCAAAAATATGTTGAAGAATACATATTGGCCTAAACTGATGAATACATTTTTTTATTTTGGATATGTATTATAGCGAAAAGTAAAAAATGTTTTTTTTAAAAAAATTGTCGGTTCTTTGTTTATAGTGCAAAAAATAAAATCACAGAGGTGATCAAATACCCCCAAAAGAAAGCTCTATTTGTGGGAAAAAAGGACATCAGTTTTATTTGGGTACAGCATTGAACGCTCGCGTAATTGTCGGTAACGCAGTGCTGCATCAAAAAAAATGGCCTGCTCATTAAGTGAGTAAATCCTTCCGAGGCTGAGGTGGTTAAGACTCTTTTAGTCCAATCTCAAGTAGCGGCCATGTGTCTTCATCAAGGACCTTAGATTAAACTGTTTATTATAAATTTTGTTGTCCTTCTCTGAACTTTTTCTAGTTCAAGAACATCCTTCCTAAAGTATACTTGAGCAAACTGAACTGCATCCTCAATATGAGGCAGAACCAGTGTTTGCAAAGTGGTAAAATTATATATTTATCCCTTAGATCAGTGGTTCTCAACTCCTGTCCTCGAGACCCACCAACAGGCCAGATTTTAAGTATTACCTTGGGGAGATGCAGACTAGAATACTGCAATCACTGAGCATCAAATTATATTACCTGTGATGCATTTCAGTTATCCTGCAAACCTCCAATTCTCCTTACTACATAGACCAGTTATAGGTGGAGGCAGTGGTTCTCTCTTTTTTGGACATTTTATATTGGTTGGGGAAACGCACTAACACCTTTGCAGTTATTTTTCCACCTGCTGGGTTTCTGGTGCGTCCCTATAACCATAGGAGGGATGGGCTACCTCCACACCACCTGCCTTCATCTATCTCATCAAGATGCATGTGCTTCCACTGTGGAGTCTCTTTAGTTAGAGATAGGTCTGGAGGACGCAGGGAGCCTTGACGGGGTCCTCCAGCTTACACATGCATTAATTAATGTGTGTAACCAATCCCCTGCTTTTAAAGCATACTGTTAGACAGGTCAATTTGGATGGTCGCAAGCTGGTCGGTAAGTGAGCTTGGTCTTTCCTTGGATTTATTCCTTGGCTGTTTTTTTGTCTATTTGCTGCCCTCCAATGCTCCTTACTACATAGACCAGTTATAGGTGGAGGCAGTGGTTCTCTCTTTTTTTGATCCTGCAAACCTGGCCTGTTAGTAGGTCCCGAGGATCGGAGTTAAGAACCACTGCCTTAGATAAATATCCTTTTAATGCATGAGAGAAGTCTACTGGCTTTATTAGCTGCAGCTTGGCATCGTATGCTACTCTAAAGCCTCGTACACACGGGACGACGATCGTACGTACGATCGTCGCAAATTGTATGTTGCATGATGTAACTTGCATACTGACTGCACTACACGATCGTACGAGCACAGAAGAACGTTCAGGTGCACGTAATTAGCATCCGGCCGTTCCTGACTTCGGAGCATGCCTGTTTTGCACAATACAACTTGTTGTACCAACTGCTCTGTATACACGATACAACGGTCGTATGAGCGCTTGTTGGTACGACCAAGTTTTCTAGTCTGCTCATACAACTCCCTTGTACGACCGTCGTATGTTCGACTGTTCTAATCGGGCATACGAACGATCAATATCGCATACAACGGTCGTTAGTACGACCTGTTGTATACGATCGTCGTCCCGTGTGTACGAGGCTTAAGTCTAAAGTTTGCAAGGGAAAATAGAAGAGGCTAATGCGCAAATGGAAGGCAAAGCGCCATACACTGCATTAGACCATATAATGCTAAGTGAAAATACAAAATAAAAGTGTAGCGCTAAAACAAAAAGTGTCAAATGTGCAACTAACCAAATAATTAAAGCGAATTATCAACATAAAAAAATTGTCCTCAAATTAGAGTTAATAATCCATATAAAGCTCAAAGCTTTGAAGCTTAAAACAGTGTCCAACAGTGGTAATAGTGCTAGGATCCGCTATACTGTGGCAAAAAGTCCCTGCTCCAGAAATGTGAAGAAAACGTGCAGGCATAAAGCTCAATCACTGTTCTGGTAAGAGTCCACCTTTTCTACCAATGTTTTGCTGTGTGGGATGAATTTGCCTCTGATCCATGTGATTGAGCTTTATGCCAATTTTTTTATGATGATAATTCACTTTAATTATTTGGTTAGTTGCACATTTGACAGTTTTTGTTTTAGCGCTACACTTTTATTTTGTATAGTCTGCAAGGACCCTCAAAGATCCATCACAGATTCTCCAACAGGGTCACATATCTATATGAGGAGCCCAGATGACAAGAGAGCCTCTTGCACAATTGGGCCTGATCCAGTGACTGTCTCTTAGAATTGTCAAAGCTCAAATTTCTCTCCTTCCTATCTCATTTAAAAGATTGTCTGTTTTACTCCTTTAATAAGACCTAATCTCTTTTGCAGCAGTAAAGCAGATCTGCTACTTGTGGTTCTCTTAGCATGTAGTCTTTCGTTCCTTTCAGCTTTCTTCAAGGACTGGTAGGTAAATGCATAGGTACAACGTACCTACCAGTTCATATAGAATATATAGATCTGTCAAGCAAGCTTAATATTTAGCTGTGCTCAAATCATCACCTATTGTTGGAACATTAGATTAATTTCCCCACCCCAGTCCATGTTATTTCCTGAATTCCTGTTTTTCCATTTACCAGCTTCAGCTTGCACCCGACTATGATTGTTCACGTGTCACCCAGATCTTTTGTCTGTCCCTATTTCCTTGTCAACTAAGTACCACACACTGGTTCTTTTTCTGTTCAGTTGACATCTGCACAAGTGTGTCTGAGGGTTGTAACTGGGTAATGACACTGGTAATGTCCATCACTCCTTTGTTAAAGATTTGGTGTGTGTTTGCTTGTGTGTGGGGCCAACTCACCTGGTGCACAATTGGGCCATTTTACTCCTATATTTCTCTTTCCTCCGAACTTTCCAGTGTATACGCTCGCTAATGCCTGGGACTAGGCAGAGCCACGTTCGTGTGGCATCAACATTTTGGTGGCACTTAGAAGCAAGCTCTGCACCCCAGTGTCACTGTATCATGACCTGAAGCTGTATATAGGTGCCTCCTGACCCCACAATACATACACCTTCTCTGGATGTGACATTTTGAAGGAGACATCACATTGTAGTGTCCCGTTCCACTAGTCCAGCTAGACTTCGCCACCTATCTCCCAGTGACAGAGCAGGTACTACTGGGAACCATCGCAGACCCAATGCGCATGCAAGATGAACACTTCTGTGCCATACAGCTAGGTCCTAGGGTCACCGCACGCGGGTCCGGTCCCAGTTGCTGGGGCACTGACCACTCAGGAGGTAGGCTATGTACCACTCCCCTCATTATACATGAGACCCATCACCGTTCTCCCACTGCCTGGCTGTTATATATCCTTCTCTCTATCTTCTCCCTAACAATGGCATGTCACGTCTTCACCCCATATGTGTGCATTACAGCCATGTTCTTCTACACACCATTACCATCATGCACCCATCCAGTGACATCAAATTAGGTCTGTGGTGGAACGCACGCCGGGTTCCAAGAGGTAACAGCGTTCCCGAAAGCGGAATTCTGATTGCCAGTTATTACTGTGCGGGCTAGTCAAGCTGGTGCCAGTCTGTGCACCTCTTAATGTACGCACATTTTATATAGAGATATTTTTAGCAACTAAATTTTAATAAATGGCATTACACGATCATCCTATCATTTATCTTTTGCGGTATTTGGTACTAACTGTTTGATGGGAGATTACTATCATTGGAGAAGGGTGTGGATATTGTTGAAGGAAATCTGACCACTGCATCTAATCAAATTGGTGTAACAGAAGGCTATGCTGGCCCTTGAGACCTTGGGGCTCTGGTGAGTGCATCAGCATTGTCACATATGGTGGAGCACCTGTTTGCTGGAGAGTAATATATATATATATTTTCAAGATCTATTCGCACACAGAATGGTGGATGGGCTTTAAAGACTGATTGAATATCACAATGAATTTTATTTTGAACTGTATTTTTTCAGGATTTATCACATATAATTTTTTGGCAAAAAAGTTTTTTTGTTATTGATTGCATTATATTTCAGTGTGTAGTCTATGATATTTATTTTTTGTATTTCTGTACACAAATTTTAAGATGGATTATAACAAATATATGTTAACACGAATACTGAGAATTTGAGCATGGTTTGAATGATAGGCTTCAGTAAGAAATGGTATAGTTCACATTAATTTTTACACATGAGAATAGCGCCTTACTTTCCTTTTATATTTCAATATGGTGTGATCCACACTTAAAGGGACAGCTGTCACATATACACACATATGGTTGGCGCCCTTCACAACAGAATTTTAGAAACTAAGAAAAACTTTTTCAAAATTTTTTTTTTTTGCTAAACAAAAATTAAAACAGTGGTTATTAAATACCACCAATAGAAAGCTCTATCTGTCTCAAAAAAATGAAAAATTTTGTTTGGGTACAGAGTTGCACGACCGTGCAATTTTCATTCAAAGTGCGAGAGCACTGAAAGCTGAAACATGGCCTGGGCAGGAAGGGGGTAAAAGTGCCCAGTAGGTAAGTAGCTAATTACTCCTTTCTTCGACTACATACCCTCAATTACAAGCTAGTAGCGCCGGGATGTTGGTAGTTTTTATACTTCAGTGATCACAGATGGACAAAAAGATAGTGTAGCTGAAGGAGAGCTGAGCAGGCCCCCCTCGGTCCTGTGATTGCTGGAGGATCAGATTACATTGCAGCAGTTAGCCTCTCTTCTTCCCACGTGGCTGGTCTACAACAGGTCAACGCTCCCTCCAGCTTTTATATGCAGAGAAAAGGGAGGGCAGAGCCCAGCAGAAGCATGCCAAGTAAAAAGATTGGGAAATATTTGGGAATATTTGGGAAATATTTTAACTTCTTCCTCCCTGTCTGACAGCAGCCAACTATCGGTTTCTGCATAAATAACAATAAAGGGCAGACAGGACTAAAATACTCACAGGCACCCTGTCAGCACCTGCTTACAAGCTTACACGTTTAGATGCTCTGCGACTCTTTACTTTTTAAGGGTCTCCAATATGCAGAAAACATAGACAACTCACTATCCACTGTTTCCACAACAATCTGGTTCTTTCTACACTTTATACATGGCCTATCTTATTTATCCTATTAGAGACATTTTTTTTACTCTCACTTACAAGGTAGTGTTCTTTGTAGCCATCACCACTGCCAGTCCAGTGTCCATATTTCTTTTCTGCTAGGCATTAGACCATGAACAGTTTTGTTGCATTTATCTGACTATTCCATAATGCTACTTTGTAGCAGTTTCCACCTCAGGCCTTTAATTGTATTTGCCTGGATTGCAATTCAGTCATCCTTCTAAAGACTTGTATGTATCCAATGTACAATATTTTTTTCAGTTTAACACTTGATAAATATTTTTATTTGATGTCTTCAATAAGACAAATCTCTCCTATCTGTTTTACAGCTGTTATATGCATTAACTATAATTTCCTGTTCTCACTCAAGAAACCCGATGAAAGAGACTTCCATCCTCTTTAAAATATTATTGTTTATCTTTCCATTATGCTAGCAATACACTTGCCCATATTGTCAAAAAATCCCAAGGATTCAGTTAAGGCCAAATCAAAAAGCTGTTTTATATCGGAGAACCATGTGCAGACAATGCCAAGAGAACTCCTTGTAGCTATTAACATCTCTTCAAGGCAAGTGTTTGAGCTGGGGAATTAACTCATCCTGCAAGAAACCCCATTTTAATTTTTTGCATAGGGACAAAACAGTGTTTTTGCTTCAACCGAACAGGGATGATCTTACAATGAAAAAAAAAGGTAAAAAAAAAAAAAAAACGTTTGAAAAATATAGATCTATAAACATAAAATGGAAAAGAAAAATATTGTTAAATAAAAAAAAAAAAAATACCACCTCCGAATGCAAACCATCTGCCTCTCACTTTAGGAGAAAAGAACACAAGCGCCTCTAAGTGTAGCCATTGGTTAAATTGTAATGTGCAGAGTTAAACGATACTCACAAACAGAGGAGTAACAAGGGCACTCAGTGTAATTCACTGAACACTATTCCAACACACACGCTGTCTGGGAGGTGATATCTGCAGAGTGTCCACGGATGTCGTCACTTCCGACAGCAGCGTGCAGTCATACGGCGATGCGCTGTCTGAGCATGCACTCCTTCCTCAGGCCGAAATAACACCATGTTGGATGTGGGCAATTTTATGGGCAAGTCCATGATGATGTAGGGACCTGCGGGCATCCTTAACAGTATATGATTAGTCAAAAAACAGCTGTGGAACATCACAATAACGGTATTTTAAATTACATGGCACAATAAAAAAACATTAAATATGTATGATAAAAAAGGTATACATACAAACAAACTAAATATCTACGATCGGATATTATTTTTTAAAATAGGGGGGAATATCAGTGCACTGTATTTGTGAGCATATGCAGACAATGAGAATGTTGGTCACAAAGCTATTATGTCCCAATGAATTTATATATAATGGGGATTATATTAGGAGGATTAGTACTCTCCTTAGGAAAATGAAGGGGGATATGGAGTTTTATTTTGCCCTTAATAATTCCATAGTATAAAAACGGACATTTAGTAAGTACAAATTAATTAATAAGGAAATATATAAATATATTATTATTGATTAATTAACTATAACAATTGATTGGTGAATAATTTAAATATAAGAGATAATGTAATAATATAAGATAGGATGTAAAAATACACAAATAAATCCTCAAAAAAACACAGACGAATCCTCAAAAAATGCCATATGAATCACATATACCACTATAATGTAAAAATGACTGGTAAGAAAATGTATTTATATATTTGTTTATTAATTCATAAGGACTTACTAAATGTCCATTTTTATACAATGGAATTATTAAAGGCAAAATAAAACTCCATATTCCCCTTCATTCTCCTAAGGAGAGTACTAAGGAGGCCCAGGGCTACAGCCAGGGGAGGGCTGGCATCCTTAGGCCTGGGGGGCAAGTCCAGTAAAGTGGCCCATTGAACCACCGAATCAGCTCACCATTCATACCCACCTTGTTTTATAATAGATATTGATGTTATGAAGCAAAACAAATATGATACAATGTGGTAACATAATTTAATGTTAATAGCAACAAAGGAGGTGCAGCCTCATCAGTGCCCATCAATGCAGCCTCATCAGTGCCCTGTAGCCTCATTAGTACCCATCAATGCAGCCTCACCCATGCTCATCCAATGCAGCCTGCAATGCAGAAAGAGGAGAGCCGCCACATTACAAAGAGCGGGGATCTCGTGCTTACCTGGCTCTGACGCTGTCATACGAAGTCCCGCTCCTATAATAGACATCATCCATGGTAGGGCCGGCCCTGAGCGACCCCCTCTACTTGCAAATAGTTGACGGCTGTGCCCCTGGCCCCTACTTCCTCCACAAAAAGAAAATATTGTCAGCGGGCAACGGCCGCCACCCATTTTGTAAGTTGGGGTGGCCTGGGGGGAAATTGCCACCCTGGCCCCTGCCCTGGCCCCAGCCCTCCCCTGGCTACAGCCACTAAGACCACACCATCTAAAGGCCCGGGACCATCTGGTAACAGGAGACATAACTCTGGAAATCCTAAGAAGCCAGACCCTGTGGTACAACCAAATCCTCCCAAACCACATACTAATAACCACACACACTCAGGTTCTCTTTCAGAGCCAGGTCCTTGTTCTATTCATACCCAGGTACAGACAACTACCAATACTCCATCTCCTCAACCCCCCGCCCCCCCAGTTAGGATCTCTCAGTTCCTGAGGCCTATGATTCCATTGTAGAGTCCGCCACTTTCCAGCAGACTCATTTTTTAGTAAAACCCCCCTTGCTGACAGGCCCCAGGCTACAGACCAAAAGAAAGTTCAAGGCAGAGGAAAGTGAGGGGGAAAACACAGACACACTCAAAAGAGTCAAACTCAAAATACAATAAAGATTTTCAACCTGCCCTCACATACACTCAGTGCATCTGAAACCTCATTATTACATTGAGGTCTCAATTTTGCTCCTTCAGCTTTACCCAATTCATTCACCATCTTCAAGGACCTTAATTTATTTATGCGAAATCTGACCCTCAAACAACATTTTTCTATACAATCTCTCAAATATTCTCCCATGTCACATGAGGAGCCAGATCCAGACAATATGTCCCCGACCAATTTGGATATTGTAGGCCAACAACTTCTAGAGAAACTATGTCTAAGTTATGACGATGATTTGGCCCTATTTACCTAATACCCCTCCACCTCCCCGCCCACTAGACACACATATTTTCAAACCAAAAGCAGTATTTAACCCCACTCATCATATAGGCCCCTACCTCCAAACCTTCTATCAAGTGGTTTACTCTGAGATAGTTAATATGTGCCAAGAGGGCCTGTCTGATAAGCCTAAATCTAATCTTACACCCCAAGAAAAACAGGCTCTCCATAAACTTACTCAGGAATCCAATCTCATTATAAAAACAGCAGATAAAGAAGGGGGGATAGTCATACAAGACAAAGAGACATATCTTCAGGAATCTAATAGACTCCTCTCTGATAAAACAGCCTATGCAAAATTCCGGTCTGACCCCCTACCTGAGTTCACTAAAGAAGTATTCACATTAACTAAACAAGCCAAGACAGCAGGGATCATTAACAAACAAGAGTTTGCCTTTTTTCAACAAAGATTTCTTTTCCACTCCCTATCTCTACCATATCCCTAAAATTCACAAACATTGTGAAAACCCGCCTGGTATTATTATTATTGTTATACAGGATTTATATAGCACCAACAGTTTACTCAGCGCTTTACAACTTGAGGGCAGGTAGTACAAATACAATACAGTTAAATACAGTAGGAATCAGAGGGCCCTGCTCATTAAAGCTTACAATCTAAGAGGGAAGGTCAAGAGATACAAGACATAATAACTGTGGGGGATGTGCTGATCTAGAACATAAATGTACAGTTGTTAGGTGGGAGCCAGATAGGTTTCTCTGAAGACGTGAGTTTTCAGGGATCGTCTGAAGGTGGACAAAGTAGGAGAAAGTCGGACAGATTGGGGTAGAGAATTCCAGAGGATGGGAGAGGCTCTGGAGAAGTCCTGGAGGTGAGTATGGGTTGAGGTGAGAAGGGAGCTAGAGGGCAAGAGGTCTTGGGAGGAGCGAAGAGATTGATTTGGTTGGTATTTGGAGACCAGGTTAGTGATGTAGCTGGGGGCCAGGTTGTGGATGGCTTTATAAGTTATTGTTAGTATCTTGAATTTAATATGTTGGTTGAGTGGCAGCCAATGGAGGGATTGACATAGGGGTGTAGCAGATGCAGAGCAGTTTTTTAAGGTGGATGAGCCTGGTGGCAGCATTCATAATGGATTTAAGTGGAGATAGGCTATTTAGAGGTAAACCAGTGAGGAGGGAGTTTCAGTAGTTGATGTGAGAGATGACCAGGGAGTGGATTAGAAGCTTTGTGGTGTCATTGGTTAGGAAGGGGCGCATCTTGGAGATGTTGCAGAGGTTGAGGCGGCAAATTTTGGATAGTGATCAGATGTGGGGCCGAAAAGGTTAATTTGGAGTCCAGGATTACACCTAGGACCTTGGCATGGGGGGACGGGTTGATAATTGAGCCGTTGATTTTGACAGAGAAATCTGGGGAAGTGGCACGTGGGGGAGGAAATATCATAAGCTTGGTTTTGGATAGGTTAAGTTTAAGGAAGTAATGTGACATCCAGGCTGATATGTCTGTTAGTAAGTTGGTGATGCGTGAGGAGACAGATGGAGAGATCTGGGGGGTTGAGAGATAGATTTGTGTCATCAACGTAGAGATGACACTGAAAGCCATGGAGGCAATCAACTGACCCAGGGAAGCAGTGTAGATTGAGAAAAGGAGAGGTCCCAGAACAGAACCTTGGGGGACACCGACAGAGAAAGGGAGAGGAGAGGAGGGAGTAGAGTTGTAAGAGACGCTGAATGAGCGGTGGGATAGGTAGGATGAGAACCAGCGAAGAGTACAGTCACAAAGACCAAAGGAGTGGTAGGCCCATTGTGGCCGCCATGGACAGCATCACCAGCCCATTTTCCCAATAAATTGACCAATTCCTCCAGCCACTAGCCCAAAACCTTCCTGCATATATTCATGATGGAGTTCACCTTCTTGGCCAATTTCAACATTACGTCTGGGAGTCCACCTACAGATGGGCTTCACTAGATGTAAATTCTTTATACACCTCGATCCCACATCATGTTGGTCTGAAGCTCTATCACATTTTTTGGTCGATGACCCTCTGATAAACTCTGGACAGGCACAGTTTATCTTGGATGCAATGGAATGTTGTTCAACCCACAAGTATTTTGAGTTTAATGACAATTTTTTTCTTCAGTTGGTTGGCACAGCTGTGGGAGCAAATTTTGCTCCCAGCTACGCCAACCTCACTATGGGCCTCTGGGAAGCCAATCAGATCTGGCAAAACAACCCGTATGCCTCCCATATTATATTTTATGGGAGGTATATAGATTACATCATTGTCATCTGGGATGGCCCAGAGGAACCCTTATGTGATTTTGTGTCCCATTGCAATAATAACACCTATGGGTTATCCTTCACTTTTGTCCAGGATCCTGAACAACTAGCATTCTTAGATTTGCAACTGTTTCATGTGGAAGGCCAAATTTTACAACAAACCTACAGCTAGCAATTAATTCTGTCATTTCCAAAGTTACCATTACCCCAGGTGGGTATCCAATATTCCTAAAAGTTAATTTTACCAACTGCATAGGAATTGCACCAGGGACAGTGATTACCTGGAACAAAGTCAATTGCTCACTGAAACATTCATTCAAAAAGGTTTTTCATCCGGATTAGTAAAAGATGCATATTTAGAATATCCCCCCCCCCCCCCAGCAATCCTCCTATCACATCAGATACACCTGCATCCCAACCCATTCAGTTTACTACTCAATTCCATACTAAGCAAAAAAAGGAACACATCTTGGCTAAATATTGGACTATCTTGTTGGAGAATCCCCATTTGAAAACTGTCATTCCACCTAGACCTAAAGCCTCCTATAGGAAGGCTAGGAACAGCAAAAATTTAGTTTCCCCGAGTAAACTAAAAAAAGTCCCTTCTGTTGGACCAAACAGGCTCTGTCTAATCCCTCTGATCGGCATGTTTCACGGTCGCAAGCCCCTTTGCCTAACCTGAAAACATGTCTGTCATGGCCAAAAAGACTTCACTTTCAAAAACAGGACCTACAAAATTTCACAATTTTATAACTGTTCCACAAAGTATGTTGTTTACTGTCTCTCTTGCCTTTGTGATCCATATTATGTAGGCAGGAACATTGGGACATTGAGAAAAAGATTTGGAGAACGCTTCAGGTTTGTCGAGGGTGGGAGGGACAAACATAGCGTCCCTCATTATTTTTTGGAATACCATGCCAAGTCCTCAGATGGACTCAAGGTGTGGGTAATAGAATCTGTACCAGTGTCTTTCCCACCGGCAGAGTGTTTTAACCACTTCCTTACTGGGCACTTAAACCACCCTCCTGCCCAGACCAATTTTAGGCTTTCAGCGCTGTCGCATTTTGAAGGAGAATTGCGCGGTCGTGCGACGTTGAACCCAAACAAAATTTTTATCATTTTTTTCCCACAAATAGAGCTTCCTTTTGATGGTATTTGATCCCCTCTGCGGTTTTTATTTTTTGCGCTATAAACAAAGAGCGATGATTTTGAAAAAAGAACAATATTTTTAACTTTTTTGCTATAATAAATATCCCAAAAAAAATATAAAAAACAAAATTATTCATCAGTTTTGGCCGATATATATTCTTCTACATATTTTTGTTAAAAAAATCGAAATCGGCGTATTTTGATTGGTTTGAGCAAAAGCAATTGCGTCTACAAACTATGGGAATAGATTATTTATGGCGTTTTTACAATTTTTTTTTTTTTACAAGTAATGGCAACAATCTGCAATTTTTATCGGGACTGCGATATTGCAGTGGACATGTCGGACGTTTTTGACACATTTTTGGGACCAATGACATTTATACAGCGATCAGAAATTTAAATGTCCACTGATTACTGTATAAATGTCATTGGCAGTGAAGGGGTTAACCTGCAGGGGCAGTGAAGGGGTTAACAATGTTCCCTGGGTGTGTTCTAACTGTGGGGGGGATAGGCTGGTCGGGACATAACAGATCTAACTGATCCCAGTGACAGGGATCAGTAGATCTGGTATGTCCCATTCACAGAACGGAGAACCGCCGTGTTTACATTGGCGGTTCCCCGTTCTGATGCTGCTACAAATGATCGGCGGGTCTCGGGCGAACATCGAGTCCACCTGACCCGCGGGAATGCCCACGCAGCGTGCGATGGCCGAGAGAGCGTGCCGCCGCAGGCTGCGAGTGCAGGCGGGGAGCGCGCACGAGGCAGGGCGTCCATGGACGTCCCAGATTTTCAGAGCCGCGCTGTAGCCGTCTTTCGGCTATAGCGCGGTTCTGTACTGGTTAAACACCTCTGCCAGAAGGAAACCTGGATTTATAAACTTGATTTACTTTCACCTGGGGGTCTCAACGAGGAAATTGAGACCAACGCCTTAATATAAATCATCATAATATATATCATTCACTACATTTTCTTTCCAGTAATGTTTTCATTATAGTGGTATATGTGATTCATATGGCATTTTTTTGAGGATTCATATGTGTTGTGTTGAGGATTTATCTGTCTATTTTTACATCCTAGGTATTCCCACATAGTCCCCTGGGCCCTTAAGGTCTGTTTCGTACTATCTGTAACAGTAAGTAATCCCACCTTTCTAATGATCCCAGAATTAATTATATAAAGTATCTTTTATATTTAAATTATTCACAAATCAATTGTTATAGTTAATTAATCAATAATTATATAGTTATATATTTGTTTATTAATTCATTAGTACTTACTAAATGTCAGTTTTTATATAATGGAATTATTAAAGGCAAAATAAAACTCCATATCCCCCTTCATGCTCCTAATGAGAGTACTAATCCTCCGAATACATTCCCTATTACATATAAATCCATTGGGACATAAAAGTTTTGTGACCAACATTCTCATTGTCTGCATATGCTCAGAAATCAAGTGCACTGATATTTCCCTCCCTATTTTAAAAAATAATATCCAATCGTTGATATTTAGTATGTTCGTATGTATACCTTTTTTATCATATACATTTAATGATTTTATTATTGTGCCATGTAATTTAAAATTCTGTTATTGTAATGTTCTACAAGTGTTTTTTGACCAATCACATACTGTTAAGGACTCCCGCACTTCCCTACGTCATAAAATTGTCCACATCCAACATGGCATTATTTCGGCCTGAGGAAGGAGTGCATACTCAGACAACGCATTGCCATATGCCCGCACACTGCTGTCGGAAGTGACGACATCCGTGGACACTCTGCAGTTCCCGGGACCAGGAAGCGCTGGAACCCACTGACGTTACCTGACCCAGGATCCAGTCAGACATCACGGTTTTCCACCCATTGGCTGCCAGACAGCATGTGCGTTGGAATAGTGTACAGTGACTTACACTGCAATGCCCTTGTTACTCCTCTGTGAGTATCTTTTAACTCTGCACATTAAATTTTAACCAACGGCTACACTTAGAGGCGCTTGTGTTCTTTTCTCCCATGTCTCCAGAAGTACGTCTTGCCTTCAACACTGAGCTGCCCTTTGAATAACCATCCCCATTGGACTAATTTTAAGAACTTTATTGGACTCTACCCCAGAGCCAACACTATCACTTTATCACTTTGTCTTCTACCCCACATAGTGAACATTCTTGCGCCAACGATACAACCCACTGTTTCATGTTTGCCTCTCACTTTAGGCCTATCAGACTTTGTTTTATAATTAAGAGAAATGGCTAAATTTAATAACAATTATAGCAAATGGGGGAGGGCGAAAGAGCATGATTTGCTGTACACATAAAAGCATGTTGTGACCCATTGTCCACAAAGGGCAGCTTTGCCTGTGTAATGAAACAAAAAACTAAAGTGATCCAGCACTACACTCTAGATAAATGGAAATCAAACAATCCTCTATATAATCCCAAACACAATGTGACAACCAAACCATGTGCAATAATGATCTTCTTACTCCAAAATGTTAAAAGTGACCAAGTGTTACAAGTTGTACATTAATTAAAAAGTGACAAAGATACAATCCAGGTATAATAACAGTCTTTTTGTCCTAAACAGGGAAGTGTTAAATCATCCGCTGTGTTACAAAGTGTCAAAATCCACATGCTGTTCTTCTATTATAATACTCTTGAAAGGTGCTTAATCCCTTGTGTTTCACACACTGTGTATCATATCCCATTCTGCTCACTTTCAACTTTTGACCTATATCTAGATCATATGCGCTTGCCCCCTTTAAGGGTATTAAATGGATGCACTCCAGACTCCCTTGGATCTCCTGTTCAATTATCACCATATAAACTAGTCCCGAACACCTTCCATGATCACTCAAAGGGAAAACATACAGCCAACATAGTGTAATCTGTTTTTAAAAAAGTAACATGTTTATTAAACCTCTACATACAATTTACTCACATTTGTGAGTGCACTATCGGCTAGTGCACTACAGACAATCAGCTATTATTTTGAAACAGCAGGGCATCATCCCTCCAGTGTGCAGTTTGTGGGTAGATACATGAGGTACTGTCCCCTTACACCATGAGATGTCATACAAAAATTGATATCTCCTTGGGTTAACTTATGTCCACTCCACATAAGTGCCCCACATTGCCGGCTCTGCCTCTTACGCGCTACACCACAGGAGTGGCTTCTTGAGTATAATTTATTCAGTGTAATGCCTAGTACACATGATGAGAAAATCACATGAAAAAAAACTGATTTCTGAGTGATCGCCCAATAATCTGACCTTTAGTACACAGCTTTCAAGAGCTGATCACCACAGTCCATGCAAAATTAGCTAAAGGGACAAGCATGAAAATGTTTCTCTTAAGTTAACAGAACTAACGATTTTCATTTATTTAGTATAGTATTAGTCCGTAAAAAATCGAATGACCAAGAACGCGCATGCTTGGAAATGAAAGAATGCATTACAACACAATATACTGTAATACATTACACCATCATGGGGGAAGTTGTATTCTGTCTTACGAGAATTTTGCTAACTGTGTCTCCTCCTTTTAAATATATCTAATGACAAATATGGCAATAGAGGGGATACATACAGTATGTGGTTCTTTGGGGGCACACATCTTTACTGCAGAAGTGATGCATTGATGAGCTGCAAATAAATATAGTGTACCTCCACAAAATATAAATGTTGATTTGGGAAAGGGTGAGCAGCCTATGACTGCAGAATTGTACACTTCATTTTTGCTGCTGCCTGCCCTTGCCCTTGGTTATCTGATTTTTTACCCCCACTTGCTCCAGCCTGCCCTTCCCCTTCCTTGGACAGCCTATGACCTTAGAATTTTCTCCTTCACCTGTGCCTCCAGGACAGTGGATCCTTGCATCATTAGGAAATGCAGAAAAGAGGTTGTTGCAGATCACTTTCTCAAAATAAGGCATGTTGGGGTCGCTTGTATCGGGGAAGGATGAGAAGTGCCCCTTGAAGTCTCCTACTCATTTTCTTCTTCTCTCCACCTCCACCACCATTCTTCCTCCCCCTCATTGCCAGCACCCCAACTCTCTCCTCCTCCTTCTCACTACCAGCATTCAAACACTTCTCCTCCTTCTCACTGTCCACAGCCTAAACTTTCTCCTCATTGCCAGCACCCAGACCCTAATATTCCTTCTGCTGCCTCATGACATTCCATATGCTGCAGAAAGTCACTGATAGCTTTCTGTGCATCCTGGGCATCCAAATGGCCAACCATTTTATCATAGCTGATGTGTTGCAGACGGAGGCTGCGGATGACAATAGTGCTGTCAACAACAGATAAATTTAAAAAAAGCCCACATTGCAGCTCTACTATTATTTGTTGCCTATTCAAGGGCATGTGTGCTGTCCTGATGTTAGCTAATTTCTACCAAACACATACCTAAAGTCTATATTTTGAACATTTTGTAAATAACTGGGGGTACAGGGATGTGAGGGGGGTTATGGAATGTGAGGTGGTGGTTTTGAAGTGTTTTTGTGTACTCGCTTTTGGCTTTTTTTATTATTTAAGATAACGCAGTGTGCTACTGCAGAAAAAGATTATGACAAACCATACTATTAAACTGACGTGTGACTGGCCAGTTTGTATAAAGTCGAGGGCTTTACGTTTATTGTATTATAAGAGTACATTTTTTATAACTTTTTGATCTGTTGTTTAAATCTGTTGTGGCTACTAATTCCATCATTCAATTCAGGACTATTATTGCTGGATTAAAAATTAGGTAACACAACAAAAAACAAAAAAGCTCTTTTTCAGGTTGTAATCAATCAGATTGAAGGGAGCTACCCCTGTATATAAGCTACACAGTGATGTAACAGTAAAAAATCCTTTACACAAATGCGAAATGCTTCACCAGCTAATCATAGGCTTACTTAATTCAGACTACAAAACCTTTACGAAAATCGAATAGACTATCCAAGCTTCTTCCCTGGCTTATATCAAAGACTAGGTGAGGTTTGTTCTCACCCAACAGGCAGGAGATAATATAAAGTGCATAAGTGATCTGAGTGATCTGGTGAATAAGACCAACACCCCTGCTCATTTGTTGAGCTTGGATGCTCAAAAGGCCATATATGTTTTCAGTTTTGCAACTCTTTGGTTTCCGGGGTCCTTTTCTTTAAGCTCCTAAAGCATTTTAAGGGCCTCAAGAAATGAGATGTTCCATCAGTACATCAGGATTGATCAATTTTCATATATATATATACCATAGTTTGTAGACACTATAACTTTTACACAAACCAATTTTGAAACATGGTTTCCGAAAGTATATATTTTTTATATTCAATCCCAGCCTCAAATCTTATTGTTCAATTTTTTATATCTCATGGATCCTTTCATTAATAAATGAACTCATCAATGTATCCTGACATGATGGCTTATATTTTTTGCAGCATTCATGCATATAATCAAATATCAATTGTTTATGTCCTTAAATGCTTTCTGTCTGAGGAGATAGATTCTAATGGTCAAGCTATGATCTATTTCCAGAGGACATGTGAGGTTAGTGAACTTCTTGTTTTAATAACTCACAGTACAATATGAGTCACGGTATAACTTGAAGGAACTGTCAGGGACAAAAAGTACAGTATATAGCTGGTGTGTAATTTACCAAGGCAGTGAAAATGAATGCTGTCAGCTTCTCCAGAAGAGAGGAACAAAAGCTGTCAAATACTTTGAGAAAGTAATATATCACTAAAGACAGTTAATCTGAAATATATGACCTCTGGTGTCCAAGAGTTAATAGCATATTGCTTGTCAAGCTCTGATTTTACTGCACTATTTGTTGTACAATATTCTGGATGGCTATCATTTACATATTCATTTACCAGAGAAGATAATACATATTTGCATATTTGCATTAGCTGAATAGCAGACCAGTTTGTTGTGTATTCTCTGAAGCTCCCACATACTAAACTGGAAATCATTTTTATTATATTTTAGCAGTTATGCATTTCCTATTACTTTACACACTGTAGCAATGCAGAATACAAAGAACATTCTATAGGTGGAGCAGCGTGCAGGAGGTTATCTGAGTTACTACAGCTGCAATTTATGTGAGTATTTTTCTGCTAGATTAAATTTACTAGAGTCATGTTCCAAAATGATTTGCTGTTGTTGTCCCTTTTATGCCTGGTTATCTTTCAGACATATCAACATGGAAAGCTCTGGATGAAGACCATCTTAACTGCATGTGAACTTCGACATGCATTATCCAGTCCAGCAAGCAACTTTGATCCTATTTGCCTGTGAAGGATCCTATTTAGCTAGGTCATGGTATTGCTAGTGGTATTTAGTAGTCACATTCAACTGAACTTTCTCTGTAATGTTGAATGGATTGATTGAGGAATAATCAAGCAGCAGCAGGGGAGGTTGAGAAAGTACAGATCCACTGAATGAAAAAGGAACATGACATTCTGCTTCCACCCCCCCTTCCAACCCGAATCTACGACTTTTGGAGGGTTCTTCTTCTCAATAACCTCTGGCCCATTTCCCCCTAGCCATTGATATCAAAACCAGCAGACTGCCATTGTAAATTGAGATTGTTCTTACTCTACTGCCCTGAAAATATGACATCTCATTAATGTGCATCATAGAGATGCACCCCATTATAGAAGATTTAAGGTCTAGACGCAGAACAAATGCAAGGGTAAGAAAAGAAGAAGTAGAGCAATAGAAAGGGACTCGGGGGGGGGGGGGGGCAAGGAAAGTGGTCCTCTGCACAACTATTTAGCATCACAGCAGCCATTTCAGTGGGTCAGACTAGAACAGTAATAGTAAGGATCCATCAATGTCTTGTCTTATAATGTCTCTTTAAAAATATATGAATACTTTAATGCCCATCGTCTCAGCACAAGTGAGCTTTAAAGCGGAACTAAAGTCTGCAATACTTTCCTCTCTTCAATGGTCTGATGTACATGAAGCCCCTTGCCAGTGCCAGCATCTTTTCCTTGGCTTCTCCTGGGGGCGGTCTTCAGCCATCCTGATTGGCCAGTGTAGGATGATGTCATGATGGCATGCACAGGAATCCCTCATCCTGACACAGAGGCACCGTGGTGGAATGTAAATTGAGCTGCGCATGCATGGTTTATAGTACATTCTACAGATAACTGGCAACAGGTGAGTATGTTTAATTTATTGCAGAAGAGACATTGCATGTCCCCTCTACAATGAGGAGTCTGTCTGCGCATAGGCTTTTCAGTTGAGCCTATACATGCACTCTAACTCTTTTACGTTACCATACATTCTCAGATACTCTAGGCTCAATTCACACAGCTATAACACAATGTATAAGGATCTTTATTTTTAGTCACGTGACAATTATTTTTAATGTGATTGGACTCCACTTTAAAGGAATATTACTTTCTTTTTTGGAAATGCGGGTCCTTATCCTGCTGTGTGCTATAGATGATATAGATGAAGTTTTTTCTATCCCATCTACAGAACCCAACCTAGACTGACATTCTGCCATTCAAATCTGCAGATAGAAAGAAATTGTAATCTGTTACGCAAAAATTAAAACTAAACAATGAAAGCAGTCAGCACCAAGGTATAGGATACATTATACAAGTCTCCAATTATTGATGAAGTGCAGCTCTAAGTACCCAAACTAAAGTGAAAACAAAAACCTCTAAAAGTTAACTGACACTCTGAAGAGTGAGTATTTATCAAAAGGGTGAACCAACACTCTTAAGAATTCACTCAATAACCATTGTGAATACAAATACAATATTCAATGGAAGTATGGAGAACAAAAAACCTCTGACAAGTGAAGTGACACTCTGAAAAGTGAGCTCAATGGTGAGCGAATAACTAATATTCCTCTGAAGGGTCAAACCCACACTCTGAAGAGCCAGCTCAGTGGCTGCTATAAGATCAGTATTCAATACCCAGTATTCAGGGCCCCAGACCCAGACAAATCTTCATCAAGGGACGGAGAAGGTAACTATGTTTAAAAAAAGATTACATGATGACCAGTCAAAAGAACAACACTACATAATATACACTTTATTACCAAAACTTTTGGGACACCTGCAGGGCTGCTGATAAGGCAGTACAACTAGTCCTGTTGTACTGGGCCCAGGCCTCATCAGCTTAACACAGGGGCCCTGGGCAGTTTTATTGTTCATTTCTTCTTAAATTAATAAATTGATTTTACTAGACCACACCCCCGCACCTACTCACTTACCAAGGCTTAAATTACATTTCCCTGGGCCCCAAACTCACTCATCCATGTCTTTATGGGCCTTAGTTTGTACACTGGTGTGCAATCATGTTGGAACAGGAAGGGGCCATCCCCATACTGTTCCCACAAAGTTGGGAGCATGAAATTGTCCAAAATGTCTTGGTATGTTGATGTCCTAAGAGTTCTCTTCACTGGAACTAAGGGGCCAAGCCCAACCCCTGAAAAGCAACCCCACACCATAACCCCCCCCCCACCAAATGATTTGGACCACTGCACAAAGCAAGATCCATAAAGACATGGATAAGCAAGTTAGGGTGGAGGAACATGACTGGCCTGCACAGAGTTCCGAAATCAACCTGATATAACACTTTTGGGATGAATTAAAGCGGAGACTGTGAGCCAAGCCTTCTCATCCAACATCAGTGCCTGACCTCCCAAATGCGTTTCTGGAAAAATGGTCAAACATTCCCATAGACCAGTGGTTCTCAACTCCGGTCCTCAGGACCCACTAACAGGCCAGATTTTAAGTAT
>BLSH010197962.1:140706-160190 GCA_018402905.1 Glandirana rugosa
GGAAAGAAGCCGTTCTCAGGCACATCCTGCCACCTGCACCATCTGTTTGGAGGACCTGGAAGAGGGAGAAGGAACTTACCGGCTCTCCTGCTCCCATAGCTTTCATTCCTCCTGCATCGCGGAGTGGCTTAGTACAGCCGTGGGCAACACGCTTTGGCTCCAGTGCCCCAACTGCCGGGCTTGTGTCCCTATGACTTAATGGGTAAGTAGAACATTCCACAATGTTTTATCTGTATTTATCTTTAGGAAACCCTTTATTGAATATCATTTATTTTCCCAACAGCCTCCTTATCACATCACCTATGTCGGAGGGGAGCTAGATCTTCAACCTTTCATGCCTGAACAACTCTGGGAAGAGTCACCATGCAGTCCAGCACCACCAGATTAGTCAGTAAGTGTTCATTTTCTATTTCAATACATTTTTAAATAAACAATATGTGTGCTGTCTGACAATTTATTGTTTCTCCACTGATAACACAGTTTAATCTGGCCATAGATGAATGGAAATTCAGCTGGTTCAGTAGGATCTGGCCATGTATGGGCAGGCTGGTTATAGTGAAGTTAATCCATCCATCATCGCCTTCAGTACAACCAGCCTGTCCAATTTTTTTTTTTGCCATGCGATCACTGCCGGAAGCTAAATGTGTACATAGGGGAATCAAGCAATTGTCTTTCATTATATAAAAAACATATAAGCAGCGCTCTAAAGAAATGTGATCATGCAAAAAACTTTATAGAATATAAATGTGCAATTAAAGTGCAAAAAAATGCCTCCTTGCACAATATTCTATACATTGTTAAAGAGGAGGTCCATTCACCCCTGCAAAAATTAAAAGCCAACAACTACACATGTTGTGGCTGCTGACTATTACTAATAGTTCTACTAATAGGACACCTGGAGTCCAGCGATGTCGGCACTGCAGCTGATGTTTGCATTGGCTGTTGGGTGCTGCCGCCGCCATTGCTAGTAGGAGAACGCAGCAGTGAAGAATTACGGCTTCACGCCGGGCCCTTACTGCGCATGCGCGAGGCACCGCTGCACTTTGCTACTGGCCAGGCGACAGGGGAAGGAGGAGGTGGGAGCCGGGCTGTTGATGTAATTTGCTGTTGCTTGTCTCCTGGAAGGACAGGATACCCGCTACCCCCCCCCCCCAAAGGGGGCACCAGAGGTGGGGGGGACAAATGAGCAGAAGCCCCACTTTTGGATGGAACTCCACTTTAAGAACAGAATAACATCAAATGAAATAATAAAGTGTAACGCGCAACTGTGCATACACTTTGCATGTATACAACTGATAACCAGCACACATCAGCAAGACAGAATTAGAAAGTCCATAAACAGTGAATAGTCCATAGGTGAAACAGATCAATCCATTCTGAAAGTGCACTGTGCAATGTAAACAGGTAAAGGGATCCATCAGCAGCTCAATCCATCAACACCCTCTTTAATACAACTCTTACCAGACATGCAGGATCATAAGTTATAAGGTTATAAAAATCTAGCATGACTAGCTGATCATCCAAGAGAACGGCCATCAATAGACAACAGGTCCTAATGAGTGACTCGAAAATATTAAAGAAAAGATACTTCCATAGTGAAGCCCATCGGATGGTCAAAAGCTTAACCAAGCCACCTTTTGCTATGCAGGGCAGACACATAGGGGTTGATTTACTAATGGAAAATAGACTGTGCACTTTGCAAAGTGCAGTTGCTCCAGAGCTTAGTAAATGAGCAGAAGCTCTTCTGACTTCCATCATCCAATCATGTGCAAGCAAAAATGCTGTTTTTTAAAATTTTCCTTGCATCAGGGTTGCCAACTGTCCGTAAATTTACGGACAGCCAGTAAAAACAGGGCAGTTTTTTTTGGGTGTCCGTAAAAGTCCGTAGTAGCAGAAATGTGCCAGTAAAAACGGCGGCCATTGGCGCCGGTCAGAGCTGCGCATGTGCAATTACGGAAATCCCCGAGCGGCGAGTGAGAAGATCCAATCCTGACCCTGAGATGAGTTGGATGACCACTCCTCCTGCTGCCAGCTAGTGCCTCTGCCCAGCCCGTCCGCCCTCAAATGAGGTTACTGCATTTTCCCACCACACCACCGCCAGCCAGCACCTGACCAGAGCAGACGCTCCGGATGGATGGATCCTCCTGATTCCTGCCTGCCTCCCTGCTCTGGCTGACCCTGCAGACCTCCTGGTGACAGTGGTGAGTGCAGTACGCTTCCTCTTCAAGCCAACCAAAAAGAGTCGGGACAGTGAGTGTGTGACTGTTTAACACCCACACTGTCTCTGCTCACTCTGACAGACAGCAGTGAGCCAGGCTGCAGGAGTCTCTATCTCTTAGTGTGAGTGTGCACTGTATGAGTGTAGTGTTTGCTGGATACGTGGCAGGAGGCAATGGAAGGATGTAATGGAAACAGGAGGTGATGGGAATGGTGTGATGGAGATGGAGGGATGGTGACAGGAAGTGATGGGGGGATTGTGTGATGGAGACAAGAGGTGATGGAGGGATGGAGACGGGGGATGGTGTGATGGAGATGAGGGGTGATGGAGGGATAGGAGACAGGAGGGATAAAAACAGGAGATGGAGACAGGAGGTCTTTAGAAGTGGAGACATAGATTTTGGTGATCCTTGTGGCTACCAGGGATTTCACCTCACGTTCTGTGGTGGTTATGGAACAGAAATTAAGGGGAAATCTCTACAATTTGACATAGGTGACAAAACTGATGGACTAAATAATTTGCCCTTATTATACTGAAAATAAGAGAAATATGTTTTTTAACCTTGCTATCTACCTTAAATCATATTGCTATTTGCACAGTGTACTCGCTTGTAGAATAGATGCTGATATTTGCAATGAAAACTGTAATTTTGTAAAGTGCCAGTAAAAACTTGGCTGTGCCAGTAAATTTTGGGTGTTGTGCCAGTAAATTTCAATCTGGTAGGTTGGCAACACTGCCTTGCATGTGATTTACTAAGCTCTGGAGCAACTGTACTTCCAAAGTACAACTGCACTATGCAAACTGCACAGTCTATATCCCTTTAGTAAACCAACCCCATAGACTATGACCTGGTTTGATTCAATGGAAATAATAATTTTCTTTTATTCTGCCCATGGTTAAAGAAACAAAAATGCTTAATGTATTGCCTGCCTTCAGCAGCCCATAGATTACTTGATTTTCTTTCCTTCCACCAAGGACTGAAGAAAAGAAAATTGCTTGTTTCCCCAGTGTTGAAGGGGGAATGCCTCCTGTAGCGAATATGTTTTGCCTGTGGGGGGCGTGGGTTGCCTTCCTGATGGGCAGAACACAATGATTGCTGGAATTGGCTCTAGCTGCTGGCAGTAATTAAATCTAAAAAACTGTCAGGTTGGTTGTACCCAGTTGGATTCATGGATCAACTTGAGTACAATCAGCATGCCCATGCATAGATCCAATCTTGGCTGGTGCCTGGTGAACCAGCCGAATTTCAATCCATGTTTGGCCGGCTTAATTGATGGTACAGAAATGACCAGTGAGAGGCTGGTGCTCGATAATTTGGGTCGGGGGGAGGAACAACAAACCAACATCACCCCCCCAGCGGGAGACGGAAATTAACGCGGGGGACACCCCCGACATGCCGCTGTGGGAGATGGACGGCCTCCTTACCTCTGTCCTGCCCAGAGTCCTATCTCCCCTCCTCGAGCCGGGGAGTGTTGGATGGTTGAGCTGGATGCTGGATGGTGAGCCATCCCTGGAGTGGCGGCTGGTGGGTTTGTCGGTCTTGCCCTGCTTCTCCCCCAGCCACGTGTCTCCTCCCTCCTCCTCCTCCCCCTTGGCCAATAACATTGCTTCTGCTTCTGGCCAATCAGGAGAGGGGTCTCACGACTCGCTTCCTGATTGGCTAGGAGGAGAATGAATGTGAGAATAAGGAATATGCATTCGCTATCATTACACAACTGGATGGAATCAGGAATATTCATTAGCTATCATCACACAACTGGGTGGGCTCGGAGCGCAGTGCTCTGCACCCTAAGCCCAACCCTTTTTTGAAGCTTATTACAGCTTCTGGCTCTAATCACGTGCTTCAAAAAAAAAAAAACACCCCCCATTGGAAACAAGCTCCTCTGCACAACCATTTAGCATCACAGCATTGTGACTAAAAATACAATATTCAATGGAAATATGAAAAACAAAAAACCTCTGATAAGTGAAATGACACTTTGAAAATCTAGCTCAATAGTGAAGAAATAACTAATATTCCTCTGAAGGGTGAGCCAGCCCAGTGACCACTATAAATATAAGATCAGTATTCAATAACACTTAAGGTCCTCTGAAAAGTGAACCCCATGCAAAACAAAAGACTTCTGAAGGCTTTAAAAAGTTTAAGGGTTTTGAAGTTTAAAACTGTATAAGCAGGATATCTTGATAATTCCACTCTCAGCGTGTATGCTCTGCACTCACAAAACTCTCTGAGGCCATACAGAGCATATCCCACCTCCACATGGGAAGTCACTGCCAGCTTTTGTGTCAACCAAGATCCCCCCATGTACCCCGGTGTCAAAGAAAATCTTGCATGACACGAAAACTGTCAGTGACTTCTCATGTGGAGGTGGGATATGCTCTGTATGGCCTCAGAGAGTTCTGTGTGTGCAGAGGATACACACTGAGAGTGGAATTATCAAGATATCCTGCTTATACAGGTATCACTTTTCAGAGGACCTTTTGTGTTATTGAATACTGATCTTATATTTATAGTGATCACTGAGTGTTAGATTCACCCTTAAGAGGGATATTCCTTTTTTTTTCCACTACTGAGCTAGCTCTTCAGAGTGTTATTTCACTTTTCAGAGGTTTTTTGTTTTTCATAGTTCCATTGAATATTGTATTTGTATGCGCAATGGTTCAATTAACAAAATGGAAAATAAATGAACAGAAGAGCAATTCAAATCAAATCAATATGTGGTGTGACTGACCACCCTTTGATTTCAAAACATCATAAATTCTTCTAGGTTTACTTACACACAGTTTTTGAAGGAACTCGGCAGGTAGATTGTTCCAAACATCTTGGAGAAATAAGCACAGATCTTCTGTTGATGTAGACTGCCTCATATCGTTCTGTCTCTTCATGTAATCCCAGACAGACTCAATGATATTGAGATCAGGGCTCTGTGGTGACCAAACCATCACTTCCAGGACTCCTTGTTCTTCTTTACACTGAAATTGGCTGGATGTTTTGGGTTGTTGTCTTGCTGTAGAATACATTTTGGGGCCAATCACATGCCTCCCTGATGGTATGGCACGATGGATAACTATCTGCCTGTATTTCTCAGCATTGAGGACACCATTGATCCTGACCAAATCTCCAACTCCATTTGCAAAAATGCAGCCCCAAACCTGAAAGGAACCTCCACTTCACTCTTCCCTGCAGACATTCATGATTGTACCAGCCCTTCCCCAACAAACTGCCTCCTGCTACAGCCAAATATTTCACATTTTAACTCATCAGTCCAGAGCACCTGCTGCCATTTTTCTGCACCCTAGTTCCTACATTTTCATGCATAGGTTTTGGAAATAAGGCTCAACTATGCATGAAAACATAGGAACTGGGGTGCAGATAAATGGAAGAAGGTGCTTTGGACTGATGAGGTTCCTTGCAAGCTGGGGCTGCATTTCTGCAAATGGAGTTGGAGATTTGGTCAGGATCAATGGTGTCCTCAATGCCGAGAATTACAAGCAGATACTTATCCATCATGCCATGCCATCAGGGAAGCATCACATACTAGCACATTATGAAAGACTTGCCTTAACTTGAAGCCCTCCAGCTGACAGGGGTTCCATCTTTCCCCGGTCTTCCTTCCGGGTTTGCTGCCTCTGGCTACATGAGTGGTCGCAACCGCAATGATGTCACTCCAAGGAGCCCTTGGCGCGGTATTCCAGACCTTCATAGCACATGATATGTGCTATGCATGCAGTGTGAATATCTCCTAAACAATGCAAGTTTAGGAGATAGTCACTGTACCTACAGGTACGCCTGGTAGGCTTTCCTGCAGGTACAATTCAAAAAATTGAGTATACTACCCCTTTAGCCCTCACCCAGAGTCTCCATATGCCCGCCCTATAGCACAAAATAGGAGACCGGTATAGAACAAGGACCAGCCTGCCCAGAGTCCCCCTACCTTCCCTACCACCACAGCAAGCAGCGGATGGATAACAATAGGACCAAATGTACCTGATCTTTACAAGGTATACTAGTTTGATACAAAAAACAACCAAATAATAAACAATCAAATAATTTGCAACATTAAATAGTGCAGCTGTACTGGTGTTGTCCCCATTTTTCTAAATCATATAGGAACTAAAATTGTAAGAATGATAAAAATGGTTTATAGCTTAAAGTCTCGTTCAGACCTGGGGGAGTGGTGACTTCAAATCTTTGAATCTGTTTTGTTTCTCTCTGAAGCTTACCAAAATCACCACCATTCCAAAGCTACAAACCACCACTCCAAAGCTACAAAATCAGACCATGACAAAGCTACAAACCCCAGATGTGATGTGTTCAAATTGCGTTGCGCAATTATTATTATATTATTATTTAATAATTACCAGCAAAGTTTACCTGATCTCCAATCCTTTGTCTGAAATGTTTAATAGTTTAGTCAACGTAAAATGCATCTCAGGTCCATGACATTAGGTATAAGACACCAATGCTATCCAGGGCCATCTTTAATATTGATTGGACTCTAGGCAAAAACGTTCGGTCTCAAGGGGCAGCTGCCTTTTTTGCCCTGTGTTAAAGACGGCCCTGATGCTATCACAGTCTATAGACTGCTTGGGTACAAAGATCTCCTTGTTAGGGAGGAATGCACCTTCATATGAACAGGCGTAGCAGCACAATGCGGGACAGCACAGTAATGTGCCAAAAGCACGGCATGGTAATGTGTGGTGTGCTGTCAAAAAATGGTCCATGCATGCATAATTTTTCACAAAACAATACAATGCACCTCCATCAGAAGGTGTGTCGGGATGCCATTCAGAATGAATGAATGACATTAGTGCACACAATATGCATGGCACTAATGTTACTGGAAAAAAACATGGTGTGACCAGAGCCACAAGTCACAAACAATTGTACAAACTAAACACAGAAGTGAATCTCGATGCCTCCACTCTCTGCTGATCCTAATGGCCATATAGCTATGGGTGTGAAGGGGGCCCTGCAATGCAGTTCCCTGGTCTGCACACCTATGACACCAATTACAGAGGCCAATTATAGGAAGCAGAATGTATTTTATATTATAGAGAACATAACTGTTGGACATTCTGTGCTATAGAGGACTATTGTCCCAAGATCGACACCGTAATTTAAAAACTATGAGTAAACCAATGCCATAGAAAAAGTGTCTTATCATATGTTTTCAGCATTACTCGTTCAGACAATATTAACCACTTCAGCCCCGGAAGGATTTCCAGCTTTAGGACCGGAGCCCTTTTTGTGATTCGGCACTGCGTCGCTTTAACTGACAATTGCACGGTCGTTCGACGTTGTACCCAAACAAAATTTGCGTCCTTTTTTCCCACAAATAGAGCTTTCTTTTGGTGGTATTTGATCACCGCTGCGTCATTTCTGATCGCCGCTATAAACAAAAGAAGAGCAACAATTTTGCAAAAAAACCCAAATTTCTTACTTTTTCCTAAAATACAAATCCAAAAAAAAAATATAAAAAAACATTTTTTTTTCACCGTTTTTGGCCGATTTATATTCTTCCTCATATTTGCGATAAAAAAAATCGCAATCGGCGTTTATTGATTGGTTTGCGCAAAAGTGGTCGCGTTTACGGATGATGAGAATTCATTTTTGGGGTTTTTAATTTTTTTTTATTTTTTGCTAATAATGGCGGTGAGCTGCGTTTTTTTGCGGTACTGCGATATTTCAGCGGACATGTCGGACCATTTTGACACTTTTTTGGGACATTTATACAGCGATCAGTGCTATAAAAATGCACTGATTACTGTGTAAATGCCATTGGCAGTGAAGGGGTTAACCTGCATGGGGCGCTCTAAGGGTTAACTATGTTCCCTGGGCGTGTTCTAACTGTATGGGGGCTTGCCTAGCTGGGGAAGGGAAGTGGTCACAGCCTTCACGTAAAGGAAGGCTGTGATCACAGCCCTTCCCCCTCACACAGAGCGGAGGTCCGTGTTTACATACACGGACCTCCGCTCACTCGCTCCGGGGGGCCATCGTGGGTAGCCGGCGGCAATCGAAGCCGCCGCACCCGCTCCCTGGCCCCCCTGGACACTGTGAGCGCGCGGGCGCGCTCACTAAACTCGTTCCCGCAGCCGCCGTCGTATGACGCCGATTTGCGGGAACGAGCCACTTTGCCGCCGTCAGATGCCGATCGGCGGTCGGCAAGTGGTTACTGTATCAATGTTATTGCAGGTGCAGATTGGACGGCAACATCTACAGCCTCCCTGATCATCTGTATCCCTGGACAGGACTAAAAAACTGACACAATCATTCAACCCCCCCCCCCCCCCAAAAACAAAAACAAAAAAATATATATATTATTTTCTCTCTCTCTCTCCCTTCTCCCTCTTTCTCTCTCTTCTATGTTTTCCATGTTCCTATTAATTTATTATCTTTTATTGCAGGAATAGATTGGGCAACAACATCTAAAGCTTCCCTCATCTTTTGGATCCCTGGAAGCCGAGACTGGCACCCATTCAAAAATTCAAATATATATATATATATATATAACTCTATTTTCTTTGCTTCTCTGTTCCTATTAATTTATTTGTTGGTATTGCAGGAGTTGGGCAACAAGATCTAGAGATTCCCCAATCTTCATCACCACTGCATTGCTGGATGTCGATCTGCTTCGCTGGATAATGTGACTGAGGATGGAGGTACAACGAGGGACATTTTTTCAGATTTGTATTTTTTTAACCACTTGCTGTCCAGGGCAATTTGTTTTACATTTTTCACACACAAGTTGAAATCTGCATTTTTTGATAGAAAATTAGTTAGAACCCCCAAACAGGACACATTTTATTAATACAGAAGCCCTGGAGAATACCATGGTGGCTGTTGTCATTTTTAATGGCTTATGATATTTGCCCAGCTATTTATCAAACACATGGGTGTTGATTTACTAAACGCAAATATACTGTGTACTTTCAAGTGCAGCTGCTCTAGAGCTTAGTAAACGAGGGAAAGCTCTGCTGACTTCCATCACCCAATCATGTCTGAGAAAAAATGCTATTTTTTTTTTACATTTTTCTTGCACTTGATTGGGTATTTTTTGTAAAGTAAAGCTTCCCCTCATTTACTAAGCTCTTGAGAAACTGTGCCTGCAGAGTGCACAGTCTATTTGCCTTTAGTAAATCAACCTCAGAGAGTAGAGTAGAGTAATGTAGTGAAGAAAGGATCCAAAAATCAGGCACTAAGTCCATAGTATCACAGCTATCTATGTACACAGTGGTCCCCGTTGCTCTAGACCCATACCTCCCAACTTTATGAAATAGGAAATGTACAAATGCAGTGTAGAGTGTAGTGCAGGTAAGTACAGCATAGTGTAGAGTGTAGTGCAGGTAAGTACAGCATAGTGTATAGCATTGTGTAGAGTTTAGTGCAGTTAAGTACAGCATAGTGTAGAGTGTAGTGCAGGTAAGTACAGCATAGTGTATAGCATTGTGTAGAGTGTAGTGCAGTTAAGTACAGCATAGTGTAGAGTGTAGCGTAGGGTGTAGTGCAGGTAAGTACAGCGTAGTGTAGAGTGTAGTGTAGGGTGTAGTGCAGGTAAGTACAGCGTAGTGTAGAGTGTAGTGTAGAATAGGATAAAATTAGTTAGTGTTGTGTAGAGTAGTGTAGTGAGGAGTAGTATAGTGTAGAGTAAGTCTGGCCAGAAAGGGATTACTTTGATGCAATTGACCAGCTTAAGCATGCTTTACAATGCATGTGAACCGAAAATCCCTGTCTTTGTGCAAAGTTTCCTAGAAATAATTAAGCCAGGACAAACCCCAGGGGCCAGGTCGCATTGGCGACTAGAATTAGCGACCTGGCACCTGGGGCTGCACTGCAGGAGGTGTCTTGTCCCTGTGTGCCCCCCTCGCTCCCCGCGGGTGCGTGGACTAAGATGCCGAGCGAGTACTTGAGGCCGTGGCTTTGCGGCCTTCTCGAGCTAGAAATTTAGGTTGGGGAACTGGCGCCCTCTTGTGGAGGCTGTGAGAAGCAGTCACTATAGGTGCGCTTTCCCCTGTCTGTTCTGTTCTCACTGCCCGCCCATCTTCTTCCCAAGAGGAGAAGAAGTGGAAGTTGTTGCGGGCTTCATCTGGCACCCTATCCATAATGGTGAGTGGACAGGGAGCTAGTTGGAACGGCCTCAGTTCCATTTACATGTCCACAAAAAAGATGGAATGTTTTTTATTTTATTTTTTTTTTTACATTGAAATACATTTTTTATTTTCATTCTCCCCCTGCCATACCACAGCCACACAGCCAAAGGCCCCTTTCACACGAGCGATCCGATCAGGTCTGGACTTGATCAGACCCTTCAGTCTCCTCTATGGAGTGGCGGTTGTCCGCTGACACCTGCCACCACCCCATCCTGTCCGCCAAAAACAGACGGAAAATTCTTGTACAACTGAATTAAACGTCAGAAGTAATGTAATGTGTTGAATAGCTTTCATAGGTGTACGCAGGGGGTTTGTCAGGTGTGCCTGGGCACACCCCAATCACAGCATGCGGTGCTGATTTCCCCTATTGCCTGAGCTTCCTTGTTGTACCCTCCCCTGCAGTACTGTTGGCTTCCCCCCTCTCCTCTCCCCCGGCTCCTGTGGGGGATTGTTTTAGAATTGAGAGTGGGGGAAGGGGCTGGTAAATATATAATTTACCGGCCCCTTCTTTTTCTAAATAGACCCAGTGAACACACTCACTGTGTTCATTTATAATTGAAGCATAGCAAACTTTGTCTACTATGCTTCAGTTTGTAAATGAATAGGCAGCCTCTTAGAGTACAGAGCACTTCCCATTCATTCACTGTCCAGTGTAGCTGAGGCTGCAGAGAAAGGCATGTGTGGGGTGCACACCCTAATGCAATGGGCTACGCACACCTATGATAGCTATGTATACATTTTTTCGTTTCTGAGCATGCGTAGTCTTGCACGTACGATTTTTATTGTATGAAAACCATACTAATGGAACGAAAATCAGACATTGTGTTCAGATTCGAAAATGTTATAGTCTGCACATCCAGCTTTTGTCGGTTGTCGAAAGCACCATACTAACGATCTAAAAATTGGAAGATCGGTCGTTGTACGAAAATTCCCATCCAAAATTTGCATCGTGTGTACGGGGCTTTGGACAGGTGGTGAACAATATTTGAGAGAAATACGCCTTTTATGTACATAGAAAAAATCGTAGATCTTTGAGTTCAGCTCATGATAAATAGGCGCAAACACAAAAGTGTTGCGTTTATAATTTTGCTCAATGTGATTGAAAGATTGATATGGTTTTACCTTATTTAGTAAGCTAAGTAAATCTTTGGAAAGTGAATATTCACTTGGCTAATTGAACAATCCCTGTTACTTTAGGGAATCAATCCAATTGATGCTAAGCAACCACAATAATTTAGTAATATATATTGGTTCAAGTGAAATGGGAATGGGTCCACTTTGAAACCGGTGTTACTTAGGCTTATTTCCACCAAGAACACATACAGTGGGAAAATAAGTATTGAACACGTCACCATTTTTCAAGGCAAATATATTTCTAAAGGTGCTATTTACATGAAATGTTCACCGCATGTCAGTCCATACATACAAAGAGGCCAAAACAAATAAGTTCAGAAATGATGTTTTGTGTAATAAAATGGAATGCCACTGGGAAAAAGTTTTGAACACGCTAAATGAAATATATTTAATACTTCCTACAAAATCCTTTGTTGGTAATGACAGCTTCAAGACACCTCCTGTATGGAGAAACTGGTCGCATGCATTGCTGGGGTGTGATTTTGGCCCATTCTTCCACACAAATAGTCTTCAAAACTTGAAGGTTCTCTGGGCCTCTTCTATGAACTCTGATCTTTAGTTCTTTCCATAGATTTTCTATTGGATTCAAGTCAGGTGATTAGCTGGGTCATTCTAGCAGCTTTATTTTTTTCTTTGAAACCAATTGAGAGTTTCCTTGGCTTTGTGTTTGGGATTATTGTCTTGCTGAAATGTCTACCCTCGTTTCATCTTCATCATCCGGGTAGATGGCAGCAAATTTTAAGAATGTGTTGGTACATTTTTCCATTCATCCTTCCTTCAATGATATGAAGTTTACCAGTGCCGTATGCCAAAAAACAGCCCCACACAATGATGTTCCCACCTCCAAACTTCACTGTTGGTATGGGGGTGTTTTTGGGTGTAGTGCAGTGCCATTTGACACCCAAACATGGTGTGTATTATGGCATCCCAAGAGTTTGATTTTGGTCTCATCTGACCACACTATATTCTCCCAGTATTTCACAGGCTTGTCTAAATGTTGTGCAGCAAACTTTAAACAAGCTTCAACATGCTTTTTCTTCAGCAATAGTGTCTTGCGTGGTGAGCGTGCATACAGGCCATGGCGGATGAGTGTATTACTTATTGTTTTCTTTGAAACAACTGTACCTGATCATTTTTTCTGAAGCTCTCCACAAGTGGTCCTTGGCTTTTGAACAACTCTTCTGATAATTATTTATTATTCAGGTTATTTGTTCTTTCACTTCATGGCTTTCTTTACAACCCCTCCACCACAGTGATGTGCCAAAAGATCTCATGCTTTGGCACTTAGCACTCTAGCTTGGGGATGATATTGTTTACACGATTTTTAGTACAATTCTGTGGGTAGAATGCTGGGTGCAAAAGTGCAGGATTGGTGCTGCCAGTGCATTCAGCAATCTGGCCAGAGGAATTGTATTATTTACATGTTACTGCTACTATGGCAACGTGTGAACAATATCATTCCCCAAGCACCCAAGCACCAAGAACCCTTGGAGTTGCCTGAATACTTCTGGGATATATGATGTTCAATTGGCAAGATTTGGTGATTGGCACTGTACCAGTGATGTCATTCTTACCCAGGTGAGAAAAATGGAAGTGGAGGAACTTCAGTCGAAATTGTAAAAAGGAATTTAACCACTTAAGGACCGAAAGGATTCCCCATCTTAGGACCAGAGCCCTTTTTGCGATTCAGCACTCCGTCGCTTTAACTGACAATTGTGCGGTCGTGCGACGTTGTACCCCAACAAAATTTGCGTCCTTTTTTCCCTACAAATAGAGCTTTCTTTTAGTGGTATTTTATCACCTCTGAGTCATTTCTGATCACCGCTATAAACAAAAAAAGAGCGTCAATTTTGCTAAAAAAACAATAGTTCTTATTATAAATATATAAAAAATGTATTTATTCATCGGTTTTGGCCAATTTATATTCTTCCTCATATTTTTAGTAAAAAAATGGCAATCTGTGTTTATTGATTGGTTCGTGCAAAAGTTGCCGCGTTTACAAACCATGAAAATTGTGGCGTATTTACAATTTTTTTTTTTACTAGTAATGGCGGCAATCTGTGATTTTTATCGGGACTGTGATATTGGGGTGGACATGTAAGACATTTTTTACACTTTTTTGGGACCAATGACATTTATCCAGCGATCAGAAATTTAAATATCCACTGATTACTGTGTAAATGTCATTGGCAGTGAAGGGGTTAACTGTGTTCCCTGGGTGTGTTCTAACTGTGAGGGGGCTGGGCTGGCAGGGGCACCAGAGATCTAACTAATCTCGAGAACAGGGATCAGTAGATCTCTGACATGCAACCTGTCAGAACAGGGAACCGCTGTGTTTACATTGGCGGTTCCCCGTTCTGGCTCTGTAACAGGGAATCACAAAAAAAAGTGACAATTTTGAAAAAAAAACAATATTTTTTACTTACTTGCTATAATACACATGCAAAAAATAAATAAATAAAAAAACTATTTTATTCATCAGTTTAGGCCGATATATATTCTTATACATATTTGTGGTAAAAAAGAAATCGCATTTGGCATATATTGATTGGTTTGCGCAAAAGTTGCCGCACTTGCAAACTATGAGAATTCATTTCTGCCGTTTTTACTATTTTTTTTTTTTTTTACTAGTAATGGCGGCGATCGGCATTTTTTATCATGATTGCGATATTGCTGCGGACAGATCGGACATTTTTGACACTTTTTTGCGACCAATGACATTTATACAGTGATCAGATCTAAAAATAGCCACTGATTACTGTATAAATGTCATTGGCAGGAGAAAGGGTTAACCTGCAAGGGGCAATCAGAGGGGTTAACTGTGTTCCCTCACTGTGTTCTCACTGTGTGGGGGCTGGGCTGGCAGGGGCATGACAGATCTAACTGATCCCGATGACAGGGAACAGTAGATCACTGCCATGCCACTTGACAGAACGTGGAACCGCCGTGTTTACGTCGGTGGTTTCCTGCTTTTCTTCTGCATTAGACGATCGCGGGTCGCCAGTGGACATTGAGTCTGCCCGGCCTGCGGCCACACTCAGGGAGCGTGTGGCAGGCATGAGAGCTCCTGCCCACTACTCGCACATGCGCGAATCGCCGTTTATACGGTGCAGCAGTAAATGTACATGAGCCGGTCGGGAACCGGTTAATAACCATTATTATTCTAAACATTTTACACTATTATAAAGCAGCAGAGATGTCTTATTTTAGAACTTTTATGATAACAACTAATTAGCAGGGATGAGCTCAGGCGTGTTTAGACCGTAGTCAAAACCCACCTTAGCTATACCCCCAGGAAGCTTTACAGCACCCCACCAATCATAACTGAAGCTGAATGGGAGAGATGTTAATGTTTTGACATCGGTGCCCGTTCAGTTTGTGTCCGCATACACCACGGCCTTGTGTCCATTTACATCAGGCTACCTCTGATCTGTCACATTTAGTTCTGCAAATATAAAAAAGGATGTCTTTTTCCATTTTTCTAAATGTACACAAGTCAATTCATATCTGGACTCCTGTAGACCTACACGGAGCTTTGCAACTAGGTCCGCATGAAAAACTGACAGGCGGACCTAATTGCAAAGCTTGGGTGAAAGGTTCTCAAAGGGGAGTGGTTTGGAGGTGGTAAAAATGCAGCTTGGCTGTGTATTTTTACTGTCCCTCTCCCCTTCTCCCCTCCCCATCACATGTGTAAAATAGCATCTCACTCAGTATGGTGATCACAGCACAGTGGGTGCTCTATGGCTCTGTCAGTGTCACATGGCTGTTGGGTGCGGACTTTGTTATGGCTGTACTGTGTTATAGTCTGTAACACACATTAAAGCCATAAATTAAGAAAGTCCGCACCTAACAGCCATGTGACACTAACAGAGCAATAGAGCACCTGCTGTGCTGTGTTCACCATAATGATAATGACCATGAGCACACAACGGGGAGTCTGGAGACTACACATTACAGAATAGCCTGTGTGATGTGTCAGTGTGAGCAGGGGACTGCTTGCCTGTGCACCACCCTGGGATTAGTCTTGTTGCGCAGTCTCTGCACCACCTCAGTGATCAGCCTCTCCCTCGTGCTGCAGCGCCGGCACTTACTGAGGGAGGGGAGCCGCATTACAATGGAATCCATCCGCCAGGGAAGGTATACAGTGAGCGTCCGGAACTTTAGTTTGTGCAGGCACGCTGGTGCAGAGCAGCATGTGGCATGCAAGTGTCTGCCTGCACCCGAAAATGGAGAAAAAGTCCCTCTTCTGCTGTCACCCCTCTATTGGGGCCCAGGAAATTTCTATATACCTTGGTAATCAAGTGGGTGCGGGTTGATAAAGTTATACATTTTTTTTAGCTAGACATTAACCGCAAAGCTGCTCGGGTCCCCCTGCTGAGCTGATGGAGATCGGGACCGGTACAACAGGGCTGGTTGTACTGCCCTATAAGCGGCCCTGATTACAGAAGCTATAGTTTCCTCTTCAGTTCGTTTATTAGCTATGCAGCGTAATGCATTAAAGTTCATGTTTAGTTTTGTTTTTTTACCCGATTCAATAACAAAATCCTTTCAACTCGACAAGGCATTTAAGGTTGCTTTTCCTTATCTTCTTTCTTTTTGATTTCTCGGCACAGAAAAAGAAAGATTTATTAATTATGGCAATGCAGCAAGGGGAACCATGTGTTTGATTCCCTTGTATTTCGCTGCTGGATGTCATGTACAATAGTGCTATTAACTACTTGCCGATCACGCTATAGCCGAATGATGGCTACAGAATGGTTGTTCAGTTCTGGGAGGCTGTCATATGACAGTCTCCCGTGATTGCGCCCACTACGCGCCTGCTGGGCATGGGTGCCACGCTCTGTGTTTGCAGTTTCCTCCAAACGCTGCTGAACACAGATTGAGGTAAAGGGCCAGTCAGTGGCTCTTTACCAAGTCATCAGCTGTATCCAATCGCAGCTGATCACAATGGCAACAGAAGCAAGTTACTGGCTCTCTTCACCACTCCTTCTCATGCTGTCAGCACGTGGAGGAGAGGAGAAAAGAGCCAATAATCAGCTTCTGCCAACCTGTTTCCACCACTGCTGCCAATCTGTGCCCACCATTGCTTCCAATTAGTGCCCACCACGGCTGTCAATCTTAAAGATTGCACCACTGCTGCCAATCAGTGCCCACTAGTGTCTCCTGATCAATGTCACCTATCAGTGCCGCCTACCAGTGCCCAGCATTGTTGCCTACCAGTGCCCATCAGTGCCGCCTACCAGTGCCACATATCAGTGCACATCATTGCCACCTATCAGTGTTCATCAGCGCCGCCTTTCAATGCAACCTCATCAGTGCCTATTCATCAGTGCCCAACATTGCCGCCTCATCAGTGCACATCAGTAAAGGAGAAAAATTAGCTGTTTGCAAAATTTTATAACAAAATATGAAAAAGGTTTTCTTTTTTTTCAAAATTTTTGGTTTTTATTCCTCATATAGTTACATAGTTAGTCAGGTTGAAAAAAGACACAAGTCCATCTAGTTCAACCAAAAAAAAAAAAATAGAAAAATTATATATAACCATACTATCCCATATACAATCCTTCACCCACAGTTGATCCAGAGGAAGACAAAAAAACCCCAGCAAAGCATGATCCAATTTGCTATAGCGGGGGGGAAAATTCCTTTCTGATCCCCCGAGAAGCAATTGGTTTCACCCTGGATCAACTTTACCTAAAAATGTTACTACCCAGTTATATTATTTACATGAAGGAAAGAATCCAGGCATTTTTTTAAAGCAATCTACCATGTTGGCTAATACCACCTCTGGACGGAGTCTATTCCACATTTTCACAGCTCTAACTGTGAAGAAACCTTTCCATATTTGGAGATGAAATCTTTTTTCCTCTAGACGTAAAGAGTGCCCCCTTGTCCTTTGTGATGACTAACTCTATATTTCTCTGTTTAGCAAAAAAAAAAAAATTCCAGTAGTTTTTAAATGCCACCAAAATAAAGCTTTATATGTGTGAAAAGAAATTATAAAAATGTCATATGTGTACAATGTTGCATGTCCACGCAATTGTCATTCAAAGTGCAACAGCGCTGAAAGCTGAAAATTGGCTTGGGCAAGAAGAGGGTTAAAGTGCCCAGTGGGCAAGTGGTTAAAAAAACAAATACAAAAAAAACCCAAAAATGATGTCCCATCTTCCATGATATACATCCATCATCATTCACAACGTCCAGCAATGTAGATCCACATCAAGCTCAATGCCCGCTGACCTGCCGAAAGGAAATAAACAGAGCGCCTGCTGACACGCATCTTGTCCTATCACTTCACCAAATGATAGGTCTGGCGAATGACAGCCAATATATACAAAGGGGCGGGGTTTCCCAGTTGATGTCATTAATCATAAATGGATCCCAGTGACGTCACAAAGAAGGGAGGGAATTCTCCAATATCAATACAGACAGAAATAACAGGAGTACTCCTGAAGAGGGAACTATGCTTGCTTTGAAATATGAAAACCCCTATATCCTCTGGCAGGGTAATTATATAAATGTACATTTCAATAAAATTTTTCAAACAGTATAACCTGCCGGAGAAGCCCCAATGTGTTTCAATTAGTTTCTCACAAATCTTCATCGGGGAACAGAGATGGTATCTAAGTATAAAAAAAAAAGAAAGCATGATGATCAATCAAAAGAACAAACTACATAACATACACTATATTACTAAAAGTTTTGGGACACCTGCCTTTACATGCACATGAACTTTAATGGCATCCCAGTCTTAGTCCATAGGGTTCAATAATGAGTTGCCCCACCCTTTGCAGCTATAACAGCTTAAGCTCTTCTGGGAAAGCTGTCCACAAGGTTTAGGAGTGTGTCTATGGGAATGTTTGACCATTCTTCCAGAAGTGCATTTGTGAGGTCAGGCACTGATGTTGGACGAGGAGGCCTGCCTCACAGTCTCCACTCTAATTCATCCCAAAGGTGTTCTATTGGGTTAAGGTCAGGACTCTGTGCAGTTCCAGCTGTTATAGCTTTCAGATGTTACTTACAGGTTAGAAGTGCAGCACCCTGGGTTGAGTTGGGATGCTGATAAATTTAGTTTTGCTAATTGGTAACTAACTTTGCTGAATTATTGTAGGATCCTCTGATTTGCTCTCCAGTTCCAGGTTGATGCTTCTCTCTTCTCTGCCACTGGGTGGCATTGTCGTTCCTGGCACTGTATTGACAATGTGTAAATAAACCTGCAATGCAAGTGGATGGGTTGTTCTGGCCAATGGGCAGGGATTTTATTCAGCCTTACTCCCAGACTTGCTGGGAGAACCTATTTATTGGAGAGAGGTCAGTTGATCAGGGTTCTGTGCCACCTGGATGGCCATCTGGATGGGCATGTGTTAAAAACTCCCGGCAGCTAGGCCAGAAGCCTGAGGCCTATCCGGGAATTCCTTGGCGTTAGGAAGTCTGAGGCCTATCCAGGAGAGGAAGGAGTTGCAGAGGGTGGGGCTTAGCACAAGGAAGCCTAACCGAGTCTTGCGGGTTCTGCCAGCTGGAGAACCCCTCTTTGCCAACCTTGAGAGGACACAGTCACCAGTCAGAGAAAGACTGTCATTCCTGTCGCCAGGTGAAGCGGAAGGTGAAGAGGTGGAAAAATCTCAGGAAGTCAAGCCAGGGACCCAGTAAGCTAAAGGGTGATGCTTGCAAGAACAGGATTACGAGGTGTACGGCACAGAAGACTTGAAGTGGGTGCGATAGAGCGACCCGGAAAAAGGAGTTGTTGAGTCGAGTGGACGCCTCGGAAGAACGTTCGTAGTGGGAAATCGAATGACCCAGGGACCGAACTGAAGGACTCTAAAAAGGTGGAGAAGTGGAAGGCGAAGTGGACCGCTGTCCTTACTGTCAGAAAGAGACTGACCACTGACACAGGAGAGTTCCAACCGTTTCTCCCCAAGAGGTCGACCGTCTTGGGCGTTCTGAGCCAATCCGAAGGAACACGATTCGGGGTGGGAGACGT
>BLSH010197962.1:175530-197308 GCA_018402905.1 Glandirana rugosa
TGATTTTAATTTATTTTCCCTATCCCCATTTATTTGTAGGGCACTTGCCCTAGTTTGAAGATGATTTTAGAACAGTTATATGGCTTCTACCGTTAATTAATACTTTTCAGACACAGTTTGAAGATGATCCACATTCCCCTCCATTTTTGCTTTTTTTATGTTTTTATTTTTTTTTAAATATTTACAGTTATTTCCCTGTCCCCATTTTTTTGTAGGGCACTTGCCCTACCCTTACCCCCATTTTACTTTCTTTTGCAGCCCTCTAGGGCTTTCCAGGACTTTGTTACAGCCATTTTTGTGCATAAAAGTTTGGGTCCCCATTGATTTCAATGGGGTTCGTTGTCCGTGCGATCGTTCGGGTTCCGTCCGGACCCGGACTTTGTCCCGAAGTTCGGACGGACCAGCAGAACCCGAACTTCCAGAGGTTCGCTCAACTCTACTTACTACACCACATGTTTTATCCACATCACTTCCTGACCCACTTAGATTCACTGGTTCCTCTCTCTCCCACTTCTCTGTACTTGACTCTTCATCTCTAACTAAATTGGCCTCTAATAGGGATAGGCCGAACAACCCCCAGTTCGGTTCAAACCAGAACATGCGAACAGGCAAAAAATGTGTGCGAATGTTAAATGTTAACACCGTTAAAGTCTATGGGACCCGAACATGAAACATCAAAAGTGTTCATTTTAAAGGTTTCTATGCAAGTTATTGCCCTAAAAAGTGTATGGGGACCTGGGTCCTGCCCTAGGGGACATGTATCAATGCAAAAATTGTTTTTAAATTAATTGTTTTTTCAGGAGCAGGGATTTTAATAATGCTTAAAGTGAAACAATAAAATGAAAAATTCTTTTAAATATCATGCCTGGGGGGGGGGGGGGTCCCTTAGTCTACCTGTAAAAGGGCACACCTCTATGATGTTTAGAACATAGCCAGAGCAAAATGACATTTCCGATTCCCGGCAATATACATAAAAATCACTGAAAAAATGTGCGTGCCCCCCCCAGTCCAAACCAGGCCCTTCGGGTCAGGTTTGGATTTTAAGGGGAACCCCGTGCCAAAATTAAAAGAAAATTGATGTGGGGTCCCCCCTAAAATCCAAACCAGACCCTTATCTGACGATGCAACCTGGCCGGCCAGGATGGGAAGGGGCGAGCGAATGCCCCCCCTCCTAAACTGTACCAGGCTACATGCCCTCAACATGGGGAGTATGGGTGCTTTGAGGCAGGGAGGGCTCTGCACCTCCCCAACCCAAAGCACCTTGTCCCCATGTTGATGGGGACAAGAGCCTCTTCCCCTCAACCCTGGGCTGTGGTTGTAAGGGGTGTGTGGGGGGGCTTATCGGAATCTGGAAGCCCCCTTTAATAAGGGGGCCCCCAGATCCCGACCCCCCCAATGTGAATTAGTATCGGGTACATCGTACCCCTACTAATTCACCAAAAGTGACAAAAAAGAAAAAAACAATAGGGGACAAGTCCTTTATTAAAAAATAAAAATAAGTGTCCCCCATTGTAATCCATGGTCAATCACGGTGAGCGACGGACCCAAAAAAAAAACAAAAAAAAAAAGCTCCTCCTCCATGGGAGGGCTCCCCCCGCCGACTGAGCTCTCTTCGTTTTGATGTTTTATTTAGAGTGAAGGGCGGGGCAGCCCAGTGACGTAATTGAGAGACCCACCCCTCTGATGTCACATGACGTCACCCGTGGCCCCGCCCTGCACTATAAATAAAATGTCAAAACAAAGCCAGCGCGGACGGTCGCAGCCCTCCCATGGAGGTGAAACTGTGCGCGCATGTGCGCTCGTGTGCGCGCAATGCATTATGGGGCACTCTGCAGCTGAAAAGTCACTGCAAATGCCCCATTAAGTTCTAAATTCGACAAACGTTGAACGCCCGATGTTCGAGTCGAACTTACGTTCAACTCGAACTGCGGGCCCATCCCTAGTCTCTAATATGAATTCCTCCACCTACATACTTGATCCTATTCCCACCCACTTTTTTAAATCCTGTTTAAGTTCTCTATGCCCCATTATCCTCAATATCATAAATGATACCCTTAGCACTGTTTTGTACGCACAATCCTCAAAACTGCCGCTATCACCCCACTACCAAAAAAACCCAACATGGCCCTGGACAATTTAAACATTTTTGCTCAATATCTAACTTACCCTTCTTTGCCAAGATCCTCAAGTGGGCTGCGATATCTCAGTTACATAATCACCTGACTAAATAATCTATTTGAACCCCTCCAATCTGGTTTTAGGCAACTGCACAGCACAGAAACCGCCTTGGTCAAAATCACTAATGACCTCCTGTTAGCCTCTGATTCCAGGTCACTTACTATTCTTATTCTACTAGATCTTAGTTCTGCCTTTGATACTTTAGACCACAATTTATTACTCTTTTGCCTTGAAACCATTTTTGGAGTCTCAGAATTGACTCTGAAATGGATTAAGTCATATCTCACTGATCGCTGTCACTTTGTTTCTCTTGGTGGATTCCAGTCTGAAGTTGGTCCAGTCAAGCACGGTGTTCCTCAGGGCTCAATCTTGGGTCCCTTACTTTTTAGCATTTACATGTTTCCACTTGGCCAACTGCTTAGATCACATGGGCTCAAGTATCACTTCTATGCTGATGACAATCATATAAATCCACACTAAACCAGATTCTACTTTGGTTGCTTCTCTTCTATCTAACTGTATTTGTGATATAAAAATTTGGATGGCCCATAACTTCCTTAAATTACACTGTGAAAAGACTGAAGTCATGCTTATTGGCAACCTCCTATCAATTACGGAAGGCCAGTCCCAATAGCTTATCTATAGATGGTGTCACGGTCCTGGTGGTGGAGTCTGTCTTGTGCAGGGAACAACCACTCTTGCGTACCTGATTCAGAGACCCCTGATAGAGCAGAGAGGAAGTTCAAGAGTGCGGGATGGCACTAGGGCTGGATGATCACTGATGGTGGTGTGATGCTCCAGGTGGTCATGCAGATTAGATGGGTGGTCGTGCAGGCTGGGTCGGCAATGGGCTGGCTGTGCGGTACAGATGGGTCAGGCAAGAGAGTGGTCAAGTCCAAGCAAAGTGCGTTATCAGGCTAGCAGCAGAAGTACAGGAGTATCAGGCAATCAGATGGTCGTGGGAAGCTGGGGTCGGTACAGGCAGCAGATCAGCAGGTCAGGTCAGGCCGGGTCAAACAGGAAACAGGTAGCAATACAGGAACAGAGACTGAGCTGAGGCTCACAGGTACACAAATGCTGTAGAACGGACAGCACTTGGTGCTGGGTCCCACAGGTTCAAATAGGGCCGTTTGATGCAAACAGGCGTGCGCACCACCGCGGAAGATGGCAAAAAAGCACCAAACACCTGGACTTGCCTGTTTTTCCTAACATTGCCCCCCCAAGGGGCAGCCTCCGGATGCCTTGCTAGGTGCCACCGCCCTAGCGGTTTCTTCTGAAGGCCTGGATTAATCCAGGTGCGTGGATGTTTCCTTCTGGCTCCCAAGATTTCTCTTTGGGACCATACCCTTTCCATTTTATCAAGTACTGGGTAGACCCAGCCCTCCTCCGACAGTCCAAAATGGCTTCCACCTCAAAATCCTCCTCTCCATCTACCAGAATTGGATCTGGCGGGCCTATCTTCCGTCCTGGGAAGGAGTCTGGGACAACAGGCTTCAGCAGCGAAACATGGAAGACCGGATGGATTCGTAGGGAAGGGGAAAGATCCAGTTCGAACGCCACCCTGTTGATCTTCCTCTTGATTGGAAAAGGCCCCATGAATCTTGGGCCTAGCTTCTTTGAAGGGCAAGCAAGCTTAAGATTCCTGGTAGACAACCAGACGCGATTGGCCGGCTGGAGCTCTAACTCCACCCGCCTTCTTTTGTCAAAAAGCTTCCTTGTTCTGTTCCTTGGTCCTTGACAGGGTATCCTGCAGGAATTTACTGTTGGTTTGAAGAAATCTGGTGATATCCTGTGCTGCAGGAACAGGGCTTTTGGTGTTCAGCTCAGGCAGGAATGTGGGATGGAACCCATAATTGGCCCAGAATGGGGACTGCTTGGTGTTGTTGTAAGCAAACTCAGCCAATGGTAACAGTGCAACCCAATCATTTTGAGAGAACGATGAAAAGCAGCGCAGGTACTGCTGTAAAGTCTGGTTCATTCTCTCTGTCTGGCCGTTGGTCTGAGGATGATAAGCAGATGAGAATGAGAGCTCAATCTCCAATGCTGCACACAGAGCCTTCCAGAATCTAGAAGTAAATTGGACCCCCTGATCAGATACAACATTGCTGGGTATTCCGTGTAGACTATTTTCTTGATAAAGGCATTAGCCGTTTCGGTCGCTGTAGGGGTCCCCTTCATAGGTAGGAAGTGTGCCACCTTGGTCATGCGGTCAACGACCGCAAAGATGGTGGAATATCCTTCAGACGGGGGCAGTTCTACAATGAAGTCCATGGCCAGTTGCGACCATGGGCGCTCGGGTACCGGAAGTGGATTCAGGAGGCCCCAGGCTTTGGCCTTATCCATTTTATTCTGGGCACAAATGGGACAGGCATTGACATATTTTTTGCAGTCTTCTGTAGCATTTGGCCACCAGAAGGATCGAGAGAGTAGTTTGGCCATTTTCCGAGATCCAAAATGTCTGGCCAATTTGTGGTCATGGCAGAGGCCTAGAATCCTGAAGCGTAGGCTTGTCGGGACAAACACTTTGTGACCCAACCACCACAGGCCATCCTTGACGTGGAACCTACCAAGACTTGCCGTATTTGGGACAACACATCCTCGTTGGTAAGTAAGAAATTCCTTGCCGGAAGTATGGTGTCAGGCGGAGTGGCAACTCCTGACTCCTAGAACATCCTGCAGAGAGCGTCAGGTTTGCAATTTTTTGGTCCTGGCCAGTAAGTCAGATGGAAGTGGAACCTGGAGAAGAAAAGTGCCCAGCGGGCCTGTCAGGGTTTCAATCTCTTGGCCATTCTAAGGTACTCCAGGTTCTTGTGGTCTGTGTAAATAAGAATAGGATGTGTGGCTCCTTCGAGTAAGTACCGCCATTCCTCGAAAGCCGACTTGATGGCTAGCAATTCCCTGTCCCCCACATTGTAGTTCTTCTCTGGTGCGACAGAGAAGAAGGCTACTGGGTGGAGCAAGGCCTTGGCGCTTGGAGAGGATGGCCCCTACTGTGGTTTCGGAAGCATCCACTTCGATGACGTACAGCAGAACCAGATCTGGATGCTTCAGGATGGGTGCGGAGGGTGAACAGGGACTTGAGTTTCTGGAAGGCGGTTTGGGCTTCGGGGGGACCAATGGAACCGGACGTTCTGTTAATCAGCTGCATGATTGGTTCCACGATGGCTGAGAAGCCCTTAAAGAACTTTCTGTAGAAGTTTGCGAAGCCCAAGAACCGTTGGACTCCTTTTCTGTCTGTCGGTGCGGGCCACTCCAGGATAGTGGATACTTTTTGAGGATCCATATGGATGCCCGTGACAGAGATAATCAGTCCAAGAAAATGAATGCTAGGCTGCTCAAAGGAACACTTCTCCGCTTTTGCGTACAAGCCATGTTGCCGGAGCCGACCCAAAACTTTGGCGACATGTATGCGGCGCTCCTCGAGGGAAGATGAGAAGATTAAGATATCATCTAAATAGATGATGACGAAGAGGTCAAGGAAGTCCCAGAATACGTCATCTACGAAATGCTGGAAGGTCGTAGGGGCGTTGCATAGACCAAAGAGCATCACTAAATATTCATAATGACCAAAGTGGATGCGGAATGCTGTCTTCCATTCGTCTCCCTTTCTGATACGGATGAAGTTGTATGCTCCGCGCAAGTCAAGCTTAGTAAAGATGGTTGCCACCCCTAACCTCTGAAACCTCTGTCCCGCAGGTTCAAATAGGGCCGTTTGACACTGTTTCCACCACGTGCACACGCATATGCGCGCTCACCACCGCGGAAGATGGCAAAAATGCACCAAACACCCAGACTTGGCTGTTTTTCCTAACAGATTGCATTGCACTTGAGCTTCAGTCTAAATTGAAAAATCTAGGAGTGATATTTGATGCTAGTCTAACCTTTGAGCCACATGTACAAAATGTTGTCAGAACATCTTTTTTCCACTTGAGAAACATTGTTTGGCTGCGTACATACACTGCAGCTGAAAAGCTGATCTATACATTTGTGTTCTCCTGACTTGACTACTGCAATGCTCTATTTGCTGGGGTACCTAAATTAATTATAAAACGGCTTCAATATGTTCAAAATTCTTCAGCCAGAATCCTGACTAGGTCTAGTACAAGTGATCATATTACCCCTATCCTGGAGTCCTTGCACTGGCTACCCATCAAGTTTTGCATAGACTTTAAGATCCTCTTGCTCACCTACAAGGCTCTTCATAGCTTGGCACCCCATTATCTCTCTGAACTTTTTTCAACTTACTCCCCCCTCGTAGCCTCCGCTCCTCAAATTCTGGTTAACTGTGTGTCTCACCTACACTCAAGTGGGACAAAGCCTTCTCCTGCTATGCTCCAAAACTATGGAATTCACTTCCTAAGAATGTCAGAGAGTCCTCTTCTCTAAACTCATTCAAATCAAATCTAAAAACTTTTTTCTTTAAACGAGCTTTCACTTAATTGTCCCTTTATCCCTTATGTTATGTTATCCTGTGTATTTCTTGTGTTTTTCTTGTAAAGCGCTTTGAGAAGCCACCTTTAAAGGCACTATATTATTATTATTATTATAAGAGGGCTTATGTGTGACACATAGTCAGGGGGACTGGGAGGCATGCCTGACAGGACTGGGTGCAAACAGTCTGGGATGGGTGCAGAGCCAGTAAGGAGGACTGTGGTGGCATGGGCAGTAGAAAGAAGCAGCTTCAACCAGGAGAGCTGGCAGGGCCTGAAGAGGTGGTACTGGGATCAGTAGGGGTCCATAGGGGTCCACGGTGCAAAGGGCATTTGCTTTGGGCCTGGCTGAGCCAGTGTCAGGCTTGATATTCAGTGCTAGCTGGTCCTGGGAGTTGTAGTTCTACAAGCAAGTTTGTGCTGGAGGTAGAAGAGGAGAAGTGTGTATATACCAGATGTATGTAGTTAAGTCCCTGAAGAATTCCTATTGATCACTTCTCTTATGTACCCTATTCCCAATCAAAGTTAAATCCACTCAATAAAACAGCAAAAAAACAAGTACTGTTTCTTGACTGCTGTATGTCTGGAAATTTGTGTGCCTGGCTGTGCAGGGTGAGAGACGGACCACAATCACCAGCAGCCCCTATGGGGGTATCACTACAAAAGGTCATGGTAATGCACTAGGGGTTTACATCCCCCTGTGTGTGCTTTTAACTGTTTTCTGTTGGGATTCCCTATCTGAGGAGGGCTGCACCAGTCAAACATTCATATCCTAACATCCGGATGTCTTAACTTCTGGGGCCCTGGAGAGTGTGTGATTTAGTATGGTTTATACATATACTGTAAGTATAGTGAGACTAATTGACTATACTTTTGGCATGACAGTGTGATCAATAGCAGTATCTGAATGTCGAGAAAGGAAATAGCAGGGGGATATTCCTGTGGACAAGTAGTCTCCCATACTGTTATAGCCATCAGCCCGATAAAACAGAAAAATAGATATGTTTAGCTCAAATAAAGGAAACGCTGGGCTAAGAGGAAGACAGTGCACACAGAAATTCATATGAGTCACCTTAGCAAGATGGAGCATTCAAAATTACTCCTACACTCAAGCAGTTTGCACCCCCAACACTTTGAAACTCCAAGCCATGTGTTGTCCAACTGGCTGCAAGATGGCAAACTCTACTACCATGCTGCCATACAGCTGTAAACAAGGTGATCATACCAGATGGACCAGATGGCATCCACCCATGGATCCTAAAAGAATTGGGCTCTGTCATTTCAAAGTTATTGTTTCTAATTTTTAGGGGCTTGTAATGATTGGAATAGTACCACTGGATTGGCGTAGGGCCAATGTGGTGCCTATATTTAAAAAGGGATCAACGTCTTTACCATGTAACCATAGACCTGTTAGTTAAACTTTTATATTTGAGAAGATACTGGAAAGTTTAATAAAAGATCACATTGATGAGTTTTTGTTGGAAAAAATATTTTAAGCAACAGGCAGCATGGATTCATGAAAGACAGACGTTGTCAAACAAAATTGATTTCTTTTTATGAGGAGGTAAGTAAAACCTTGGACAGAGGGATGGCTGTGGATGGGGTATACTTGAATTTTGTAAAAGCGTTTGACACAATTCCCCACACACTGCTAATGTATAAGGTAAAGTCTTCAATCTTGGAAAGATCTGTTTGTAAATGGATAGAAAACTGGCTAAAAGACCGAATTTAGAGAGTAGTGGTTAATGATTCTTACTCTGAATGGTCTAAGGTTATCAGTGGTGTACCCCAAGGTTCAGTGTTGGGACCCTTACTTTTTAATATATTTATAAATGATATAGGGTCTGGGATTAAAAGTACAATTTTAGTGTTTGCAGATGACACCAATCTATGCAGTGCAATAACGTCCTTACAGGATGTCTCCAACCTACAGTTGGGCGACTATGTAGCAGACGAGGTTTAACGTAGATAAATGTAAAGCTATGCACTTGGGGGCTAAGAATATGCTTGCATCATACATACTAGGGGGAGTGCAACAGGGGGATCCATAGTGGAGAAGGATCTGGGGGTTTTGGTAGATTATAAGCTTAATAATAGCATGCAATGCCAAGCTGCAGTTTCCAAAGCAAACAAAATCCTTTCTTGTATTAAGAGAGGTATGGACTCCAGAGAGAGATATATCATTTTGCCCCTGTACAAATCATTAGTAAGACCTCATCTGGAATATGCAGTTCAGTTTTGGGCACCAATTCCCAAAAAGGATATTGGGGAACTGGAGAAAGTGCAGAGAAGGGCAACCAAACTGATAAGAGGCACGGAGGAGCTCATCTATGATAAAAGATTAGAGGAACTGAATATATTCTCTCTTGAGAAAGGGAGATTAATGGGGGATATGATCAACATGTACAAATACATAAGGGGTCCATATAGTGAACTTGGTGTTGAGTTATTCACTTTAAGGTCAACACAGAGGACAAGGGGGCACTCTTTACGCCTAGAGGAAAAGAGATTTCATATCTAAATACGAAAAGATTTCTTCACAGTAAGAGCAGGGAAAATGTGCAATAGACTCCCTCCAGAGGTGGTTCTGTCCAGCTCAGTAGATTGCTTTAAGTAAGGCCTGGATTTTTTCCTAAATTTACATAATATAACTGGGTACTAACATTTATAGATAAAGTTGATCCAGGGAATATCCAATCACCTTTGGGGGCTCGGGAAGGAATTTTTTCCCCTACTGTACCAAATTTGATCATGCTTTTCTGGTGGTTTTCGCCTTCCTCTGGATTAATTGTGGATATAGGATTGTGTATATGGGATTGTATGATATTTATTTAATTATTTATTTATTTTAATGGTTGAAATATATGGACTTGTGTCTTTTTTCAACTTGACTAACTATGTGACTATGTAACTATGTGATACCACCTGAGAGGAGAACATCTACTCAGAGAAAGCGGGGGATGTCACACTAGTAATTCTATCGAAGATGATATTAAGGACCAAATGATCCAATGTCCTAACAATCCGGCCAGGTATAGCAATCGATGGGACAGACCTTTGTTAGTAAAAAGTGTTGGAGTTTACCAACTGTGGAAGGACATTTACATGTCTGACATAATAATAAGTATCAAGAGGCTATTAGAGAATAAATCCCAGGGTAATAGAAAAGCATAAAAATCTGAGGGGTGCTGCTTCCCATTGAAACACCCTACCCTAAATGACAACTCCCTGCTATGCAGGCTACAGGCATTGGTTGCTAGAACACAAGCAGCTGCATAGAATTGTTGACTGCTAGGACATAGGTTGCCATCAGCGTGGGCCCCCCCCCCAAAAAAAAATTCCTACCAGATCGGACCCTTATTTGAGCACACATGTAGGCAGAAGGTGGTGATCTTTGTTATTAACAAGCAAGTGGATGAAATAAGCACTGATGATTATGAAACTGATGTGCAAAGCGTAGGAGCTAATAATTTAACAAGCAAATAGATTGCTTGGCTGTTAAAAGTTAATGCACAATGCACATTATTATTGCTCCTTCTACTGTTTTACTGAGCATTCCTAATATAACTCATCAAAATTGCCTTATGGCCATGACCTATTTCTTTTTTTACACATTGATTTCCTTTATTTTAGAATCAAACACATCTCATCTTTATTTCTTTTTTTTCCTTACATCAACATGAAGAAACCAAACTGAACAAAGTGTTTCTGCAAATATTTGTGAAAGAGAGCTTGTCGCTACATCTTTTATTGTAACTACAAATTCTCCATACAATTATATTTAAGTATTTAAAAGTGTTTTATCTCTGGTGATTTTGCAATATAACACTTGTAATGTAATGTATGGTGGATCTCTGCCACCTGTGAGGTGGGCAGTTCATGTATCATCAATGTAAACTGTCAGGACATGATGTGCATTTTAACCAGCAGTCCTCTTTTTAAGAATTTGTATCATGATGTATAATAAAGATATGGAGATATGGATTTTTTTCATCAAAAATATGTTTATGCGATTTCTATTGCTGCGACCCACGAGAGATGCTTTTTTTTCTATTATTATCATTACTATAATACACAGCTTTTTATTTTTTTTTACAAATAGTTTTGAAATTAAAATGCAAATTAAAATGCTTCAGTTTCATATTATTTATTCACAATTGTGATCATTTTTATATCAACTAAATGACCTGTTTTGATATTTTGACTCAGTATATCTATACAATAGTTCATTTCAATAATACATAAAATATTATTCAGATTTGTCTTTAGATATTTGTAACATTGAGATTGAGGTATACAATCCTTTAATGATGTGTGTTTTTTTTGTAATCCGATTTAGCATTACCACAAGGTCACAGTATTGTTAAAATTCCCTTGCTTGAAAAGCTTGGAAATAATCCACTTTTAAAATATTACTGTGACATGTTGATTTTTACCAAATGAGGTTACATGTTAAGCACTATTAACCTTCAAAGTTTTTGCAAGTATTATATTAAAGTACATTCTATAATAAAATAGAATCATAAGGCATGAGAGACAAATAGATGTAATGCACATTTATTAACAAATAGAATAGTTTTCGTAGATCCAAATATCTACTGTATATGCAGTATCTGCCTTATTTGTCCTACTGTAATAAAAATATAAATGACTACCTGTGTCTGATGGTCTGAAGTCCTGAATATAGTAATAAAGTGCATGTATAGCCAAAACTTGTTTTAGTTTTTGAATTCAGTTGGGAAGGAATAGAACACCTGTCAAGTTTTTACTGTACTATGGTGTACGTTTATAAAGCAGTGTAAAAAATCCACTGCACAGTTCTCCGGCATTCACAGAGGAGATCGTTCTCCCCTGTGTGCCTGCTTATAAAGGTGTGTAGATCCCTTCACAGTTGGTGAAGTGAAGAGATCTACAAACGCTTTAAACTGTGGAGAACGCCCTGATCTCGTGAGACATCTCCGAGGTGCCCTCCCAAACAGTAAATAAAATTATTAGCCCCCCTACACTATATATGTGTATATAAGCACATACACACCTTATATATACACATACATTATATGTACACGTATATACACACATACATCATATACATGTATATGCATATATACACATATACAGGGCAGGGGGACATGGCTAATGTGTTGGGGGGTCTGAACGAGGCAGGAGGAAGTCTATAATATTCCTCCTTCCCCGGGATTCCCTCTTCACCCCCCCAATTCTCCACCTCTGAGCTGGTGAATTGGGGAGGGTGAATTCTGCCCGAGATCACCAGTGAACTGCTCAGATCACTGCTTTATAAACTGCCCGTTTCTGTGTCAGTGAATGACAGTTGGAGATGTGCAGAGATAATCAGTGTAGAACAGCTTCTCTCCCGATTATCTCTGCTTTATAAACCGAAAATGAGCTGTGATCAGCGGTGATCCTTGGGATCACGGCTGATCACAGTTTTATAAAAGGACATTTATGTGTGGTGGTCATTATCATTATCTAGTGGTCATTATCACTGATACAGAAAATGAGGGGAAATACAAACTTTTAGAGTTGTCACCATAAAAAGGTGAGGTTAAACCTCTCCGACACTTGGAGAAAACTGCCTAAGAGGGCAATTGCCTCACTTACCTTCACCCTCACCCTTGCTGTATTATCAGACTGATGCTGCAGCATAGAGGTAAGCATGTGTGTGTTTTTTTTTCAAATCCCATTGGCATTGGCCCACCCTTACAGTATCCTCAATGCAATCTGCAGAGTTCTGTAACCATGTCCAACTAGATGTCCAACTGTCTTAGATACAAAGTTGGTATTTTCATACAGAGAACCCTGGGATTGTAGATTACTGGGGACTCTCTACATGAGAAAAAAAGTACCTGCACTAGGTTAAACACAACAAGAATGGAAAAGGGGGCATAGAATTATGGCCCACGCACATGGGACAGTGGATGCCACCTAAATTCAAAATGTATCACTTTAAAAAAAAAAAAAAATTATGAGGTAAATTGGCTGGCTACTGGCCCTTTAAGAAATCAGCTCACCTGCCACGTGTATAGTGGTGGGAAGGCTGATTTCCATGTGCCCTTCTGGAACTTTCGGTACCCCTATATAAAAGGGGCTCTGTCCGGGGCCTGTCACAGTTGACTGGGACCTGTTTGGTGAGCTCCCCTTCCTCCCACCCTGTTGCAGGCACTTTATGTGATATGTCACCCTTGATTCAAGGGGGGACTTTAGTTATAATTACTTTGGATTATATTTTGTTTGAGTTCTGTGACTAAGCAATATGTGTTTAATTTTATTATCTATTTCAATGCTTCTTTGAATTAATAAATGTGCGGGGGTCCGCTCTGTCACCCGTGGCTCCCGAACCTCCTGCCATCCCCGCCAGATTTAACACTGACACAGGCAGAGAGGGAGACATGCCGGACAGCTCCTTGCATGGGCTTTCTACACCCCCCCCCCTCCACACACACACACACACAGGCGTCAGGTTACTCTGCTTCCTCCCCTGTGTTCCTATTGGCAGGAGGAAGAAAGTCTATTAAAGGATCTATGATACAGAAAAAACTTGCGCTACGGCAATGATGAAAAGGTGTAAAAAACAAATTGCTGCTGCTGCTGTTCACCAGATGGAATACCAATAAACAATAATCAATAAACATATACACAGTGCTAGCAGTAATGTGAATCAACCAAATTCAGTGAACCTGTTAATTGGTAAACTGGTAAAGTGCTAAGTGCCAATGCTATGTGCAAAACAATAATAACAGTCCATCAATAAAGAACAGTAGTTCAGTTAGTCCCGGTTTCATTTAAAGTGACACACAGACTTTCCAGATGTTTGCAGAACAGTAGTTCAGTTAGTCCCGGTTTCATTTAAAGTGACTCACAGACTTTCCAGATGTTTGCAGAACAGTAGTTCAGTTAGTCCCGGTTTTATTTAAAGTGACACACACAGTTTCCAGATGTTTGCAGAACAGTGATATGGGTTCTCCCGGCTTATTTATACTTTTTTGACACAGTTTGAAAATGATTTTAGAACAGTTATATGGCTTCTACCGTTAATTAATACTTTTCAGACCCAGTTTGAAGATGGCCCACATCCACCTCCATTTTTGCTTTTTTTAGGTTTTTATTTTTTTAAAAAATATTTAAAGTTATTTCCCTGTCCCCATTTCTTTGTAGGGCACTTGTCCCACCCTTACCCCCATTTCCTTCCTTTTGCAGACCTCTAGGACTTTCCAGGACTATTTTACAGCCATTTTTGTGCCTAAAAGTTTGGGTCCCCATTGATTTCAATGGGGTTCGGGGTCCGGGACAAAGTTCGGGTTCTGTCCGGACCCGAACCCCGACTTTGTCCCATAGTTCGGCCGAACCAGCAGAACCCGGACTTCTGGAAGTTCGCTCAACTCTACCAATAACACCTTAATAGAACTTTCTCAAACTAGCACCCTCCTCACTGAGGAACTGGGCCATAAAGCCAAAAAAAAATATGTTCTATCACAAAGACTTTTCTACAAACACAGTAACAAAAGTGGGAAATACCTGGCTAGAGCTTTGCAAGAAAAAAGGGCCAATAACACAATCCGCTCTATTCAAATCCCCAAAGGACGAATGGTCAGCACAAGCAAAGACATAGCTAACCAATTTGCCAAATATTATGCAGACTTATACAACTTACATCCAGAACAAAAACCCCCTGACCTCCAAAACTCTAGACAATCTATAATAGAAAACTTCCTCAAAAGAAATGCCCCTAAACCATTAGACAAACAATTAGCCAAAGACATAGATGGCCCACTATTGGAAGAGGAATTCATACTAGCCCTCAAGTAAACAAAAACAGGGAAGAGCCCGGGCCCTGATGGCTTCTCAGCCTCATACTACAAGTCTTTCCCGAAACTTCTAGCTAGATCCTTCCTTAGAGCTTTTAATCATCTGGCAGATAAGAACCCCTATCTGCATAACTTACTCAAAGCTCACATTACAGTTATCCCGAAGCCAGATAAAGACCCCACCCATACAGCTAGCTATCGCCAATCTCGCTTCTTAATTGCGACTTAAAGTTTTACGCAAAAATTCTAGCGAACATAATCCTCCCCCTCATCACAGGATTAATACACAAAGACCAAGTCGGCTTTGTCCCGGGCCGCGAAGCTAGGGACAACACCATAAAAGCAATCAACATTCAATACTGGCTCAATAGAAACAAAGTACCGGGTTTCCTCCTTTCTCTGGATGCCGAGAAGGCGTTCGATAGGTTGGCCTGGGACTACCTGAAAGCCACACTGGCCGCCATAGGCATGGGCCCTAGGATGATATCCTTAATTATGGCCCTTTATACCAACCCATCCGCAAAGGTTAGAGTCAACGGCCTCCTATCGAACGCCTTCTCAATACACAAATGAACGAGACAGGGCTGTCCCCTCTCCCCTATCCTCTTCATCCTGACACTTGAACCCTTCCTCAGAAAGCTCAGAAGTAATAATGACATAAAAGGAATCTCTCTAGCAGGAAAACAATATAAAATAGCCGCTTTTGCAGATGATCTACTCCTGTTTTTATCGGACCCCCTAACTTCCATCCCAAACATCCTGAATGATCTCAAAACCTTCCAATACATCTCACACTTCAAAATTAATTATTCAAAATCGGAAGCCCTGAACATCTCTCTCCCGTCTGACCAACTTAAAACTTGCAAAGCCAACTTCTTATTCACCTGGAAATCTGATTCCATCAAATTTCTAGGCATAAATCTAACGACTCATCCCTCCAATCTTTTCAACAAAAATTACATCCCCATTTTACAAACTATCAAAGAAGATTTGAAAAGATGGAGCAAACCACATTTTTCTTGGTTTGGTAGAGCAGCGATTATCAAAATGAACATACTCCCATGCATCTTATATATTTTGCAGACATTACCTATTACAATCCCCCCAACCTTCTTTCTAAATATCAGAAAACTATGCTCGACTTTTCTATGGCTCGGTAAAAAACCTAGAATTAGTCACACCCAATTAACCCTCCCTAAACTCAAAGGAGGCTTAGGAATCCCAGATTTCAAACTATACTACTGGGCCTGCCACTTGCAACGCATAATTAACTGGAATGTACACGGCACAATCAAAGACTGGGTGACACTAGAAAAAGCCACTTCTAAAACTCCCATACACCTTGCACCATGGATCCGTACCCACCACATACCTCAAGAACTGAAAGAACATCCCATGATCGGACCCTCATTAAACAGCTTTAAAAAAGCTGCTAAAGATAGAGGTATATCAGTGACCCCAGGTCCTATGACCCCAATCCTCAACAATCCAGATTTTCCCGTAGGACTGCAGGACCAATTTATCACAGGTCTAGACTCAGATATGACACTGCAGGCCCACCATGTAACCTCCAAGGGGAACATCTTGTCACTAGACAGCATAAAACAAAAGTGGCCCCTTATGACAATCAATTTCTGGAAATACTTCCAGATTAGGCACTTTATCCATTCCATCCAAAAAGCGGGTAACCTCTCACAACCCCGGTCACAGTTCGACATCCTATGTACCAGCAAACGCCCTATACAACATACAATCTCTACCATATACTCGTTGTTTTGGTCATATACTCCTGGCAACACTGGGAAATTCTGTGCGGCATGGAACAGAGACCTAAATTTAGACATTTCTGAAGAGCAATGGACTCAGATCTATGAACACTCGCATAAAGGCTCCATCAATGTAGCCATACAAGAGAACAATTTTAAACTTCTTACCCGATGGTGTCGAACACCTACCACACTTCATCACTTTAACCCCAACATTTCTAACATCTGCTGGAGATGTAAACAAAGTCTAGGCAGCCTCCTGCATATCTGGTGGCAGTACGCAAGAATTGCTCCCTTTTGGGGAAAAATACACTCGCAAATCAATCTTATAACCTCCCAAAACTTACAATTAAAGCCCGAACAATTCCTACTCCACCTACAACAAACAAGCACTAGTACCTATCGTAAATCGCTTACCATCAATCTAATCAAAGCAGCCAAACTTTGTGTACCAGGACTCTGGGGAACCGCCAATGTACCCTCCTTACAGGATTGGTATAAAAAAATTGATAAAATTGCGGCAATGGAGGAACTAATCGCCATATCCAATGACACCCCTGCAAAACACGCCTATACCTGGGCAAAATGGTACAGGTTTAAACTCTCAAATGAATACCTGACAAATAATAACACTAACTAATACAACATAATCTCTTATATAAACAACTGTTTTGCCAGTCTACAGAGTCTATCTGCCATTGCCACCAAAGGATAGATATTCCTGCCCAGCCTCACCACAACATACCCAATCCACCCATTTTCCATTTTTTTTTGCCCTCCCCCTCCATACCCTTCTCACCCCCCCTCCTCTCTATACACGTATTCCAGAGTCTATATGTGCGGGTCACATGTAACTCACAGACCTATACACTTGAAGTGATACGTCATAAGACAAAACTGAAGCAATTAGCCTTATCCCCTATGCTTACATGCTACCCCCTTAACTTCTTAAAGCTCTACAATACTTATAACACACCCAGCTGTTAAGACATCTGTTATGTGATTTTGTTATAATAGACCGTACTGACCTTATAACTTACTTTGTCTTGCCATACATTATGATTTTCCTTTGCTATTATCTTTTCTTGTTTTGTACTTGCAATGCCTTGCGTTTTGACTATGGTCTTATTGTATACTCATGTTATACTAAATAAAATTTTCTTGGAAAAAAAAAAAAAAAAACTAATGAACTTAGATAATCTCCTTGCCACCCATTTTTGCAAAGACCTTGTAATCGGAATTTAACAAGGAGATAGGCCTCCAATTCCGAATATCCTTTCTATCCCCCTTCTTATAAATTAGTACCACTACCCCCTCTCTCATAGATTCGGATATAGTGCCTTCCCCCATCACGTACCCGAATACCTCAATCACTTCCCCCTTAATAATATCCCAAAGCAATTTAAAAAACTCACTTGGTAAGCCCTCCCCTCCCGGGGTTTTATTAGCCTCCATGCTTGTCACAGCTTCCCACACTTCCTTCTCATCCACCGCTTTCTGCAAAAAAAACTTATCCTCCTCGTCTAGATTATTATCCTGTACCATATCAATCATTCTAGTATCTGACTCATCAACACACACTCCCTCATACACTCGTTCATAAAATTTAGTCACACATTCCAGCACATTCTCTCCCTTACATTCCCTCCCTTCTTCATCATACACACCCTCAAACACTCCTTTTTCCTTACACACCTTCTTGAAAAAAAAGGGCATTTTTCATCCTGCTCCAGGTGTTTTACTCTCGCTTGAAAGATTATTTGTTTTCCTCTTTCAGTTAATACCTCTTTAATCCTCTTCCTTACATGCTCTATTTCATCAGCCATGTCATAGCCCATATTCCTAAAAGAATATAATGTAACCAACCTGGCTTGTAACCTAGAATAACTCCTTTTCTCACTACTACATTTATCCCTACTCTTTTTTTGAAAAAATATTTTGATTTGCCTTTTGACCCAATCCCACCACCCCAAAATATTACTAAAATCTTTCTTCCTATTAACCCACCTACTATGTAAATTATTAAAATGGGCTTTGACATGCTCATCCTGCAGCAATAAACTATTTAACCTCCATACCCCTAAACCAAACTCAATACTATCCCCCATACTCAAATCAACATATACTGCCACATGGTCTGAAAAAATTACCGCCCTGTGCTTAACATCAGCACATTTGAGCGCATCAGAAAACAAACATTAATCATTTATGGATTTGACATGCCCACTGTCTGAAAAATATGTGAAATAAGGATCCATCAAACCCAGAACAATATGAGCATCATTGAGATGTAAATCCTGAATTACTCCATTCAGCATGGTGCTATTTGCATCCAACTTAGTCTCCGCTACTCCTACGCGATCTTTCACAAAGCGTATCGTATTAAAATCCCCCATGATCGCACTAGGTCTTCTTCCTATCACATGTAACTTCAAAACTTCAAATACCTCAAGGCGTTCCTGTTTATTCACAGGAGCATATAAATTAAAAACCCTAAACTTCTGGTTAAACAAAACTAAGTCAGCCATAATTAATCGCCCTGGCACTAACACAATATGTGACATAATGCGAATATTCTTATTTGCAATGATAACGCCTATCCCAGCATTCATATTGTCCCCAACTGCCGACCATATGTAATTCACCACCCACTCTGGAGGCTTGGGTGGTAGATTAACCCCTTGCCGACCGCCGATCGGCAATTGATCGGCGTGCTCACTGTGTTCGGGGAGGGCCAGGGAGCGGGTGCGGCGGCTTCGATTGCCGCCAGCTACCTGCGATGGCCCCCCCGGAGCGAAGGAACGGAGGTCCGTGTATGTAAACACGGACCTCCGTTCTGTGTGAGGGGGAAGGGCTGTGATCACAGCCTTCCTGTATACGAAGGCTGTGACCACTTCCCTTCCCAATCCAGGGCAGTCCCCCCACAGTTAGAACACGCCCAGGGAACATACTTAACCCTTAGAGCGCCCCCTGCAGGTTAACCCCTTCACTGCCAATGACATTTACACAGTAATCAGTGCATTTTTATAGCACTGATCGCTGTATAAATGCCAATGGTCCCAAAAAAGTGTCAAAATAGTCCGACATGTCAGCTGCAATATCGCAGTACCGCTAAAAATCGCAGATCGCCGCCATTACTAGTAAAAAAAAACCAAAAAAACAAAAATGAATTCTCATCATCCGTAAACGCGACCACATTTGCGCAAACCAATCAATAAACGCTGATTGCGATTTTTTTATCGCAAATATGAGGAAGAATATAAATCGGCCAAAAATGGTGAAAAAAATGTTTTTTTATATTTTTTTTTGCATTTGTATTCTAGCAAAAAGTAAGAAATTTGGTTTTTTTTGCAAAATTGTCACTCTTCTTTTGTTTATAGCGGCGATCAGAAATGACGCAGCGGTGAGCAAATACCACCAAAAGAAAGCTCTATTTGTGGGAAAAAAAGGACGCAAATTTTGTTTGGGTACAACGTCGCACGACCGCGCAATTTTCAGTTAAAGCGAAGCAGCACCGAATCGCAAAAAGGGCTCCGGTCCTAAAGCTGGAAATCCTTCCGGGGCTGAAGTGGTTAAAATAGCATTCCTGTAAACAGAAAATGTCTCCTCCATTAACCCTCAAGTCCTCAAAAATGGCTCCTTGTCTAGCAGGAGACCCAAAACCCCTCACATTGAGGGACACCAGCTTGATGCTCATTCACATAAAAATGTGCATCATTCACCCTCAGTCCTATCACTTAAGCCAGAAAACTGACATACATTCCTCAGAACCACAGCGCTTTCATCATCCGGAATAGGCGACATTATGGTCAGCTGAAAAATTCCTGGTGTTCCTGGACTTAGCATTGGCGATTGTACCTCCACCCCCATCTCCCCCAGGGCCTCAAAGGGGTTGCTTGTTTCAATCCCAGCTGCCTCTACCTTCACTTTCTTAGCCCTTCTCTTCTTAGGGCTCTCCAAAGTGTCCACCTTTGTCTTGGCACCCACAGCCTCCATCTGTTCCACATCTTCTTGGCTCCCACTGTAAGGCTGCTGCCAACTCCTCCATAGCCTCCTCCACCGCCTTCTCCACCTCTGCTCCACTCTCCGCTGTTAATGGCTCCACACTGGTGGGTGGCACTTCCACTCTCTGCTCCATACCCTGGTGCCTACTTTCTTCCTCTTCCACCTCCTCTCCCTGTCTTTCAGGAGAGTCAGACAGCGGACACTGGTTGTCCACTCTCAGCAGTGCACCTGACAGCTTCGGCATAAGAGACATAAGCCCTTCTTACTTTTGAACAATTCTTCACTGTGTGATCACGCTGTCCACATACATCACAGGCCCGCTTAACCAAGCAAGCCCCAGCCTCATGTCCCTCCTCCCCACAGTCGTGGCAATGCATCTCCACATTACATTCATCTCTGGCATGCCCAAAACTTATGACATTTCCTGCAGTAGGTCAGTTGACCAGGGTAGTAAAGAAACCCACAATTTCCTGCTATTGAAAAATTAGCTGGTGGGTGCTGCACTCCACCAATCCCTTCAGAATCCACCTTCAGTTTAACAAAAAACTTCAATTAGCCATTAAAGATCTCCAGAGGATTAGTCAGTCTGAAGCCTCCCTTCACTGAAGAGCAGTATCTCTTCAAAAAGGCCACTACCAAGGCAATGTCCGTGAAGGGGTTAAACAGGTGAACAACCAATGGTTTCTCCTCCATAGTATACAAGGGTTCCACTATAAAAGGCCTTATAGACTCATGGTTAGCTTTTTCCAACTCCTTACACTTCTCAATAACTCCTGTGCAAAAATTGCTATGCACAAAAGAAACATCATAGTACCTTGGTGCTGCATAGTCCTGGATACAATAGATGTGTCGTGGCTCCACTCCAACTGATTTCTCCAGTAAATCCTGCACCAAGAACTCCAAACTCACTTTCTGCAAAGGAACAGGCATAACCTGGAAACGAAGAGTGTTCTGAATCCCTTTGCCCTCCATTACCTAGCAAATATCGCTAGCTTCCAGGACAGTGTCCTAATAATCAAAGTCAGCAGCCGCAGGATCAGTGTTGCCAACCTCCCGCAGCCTTTTTTACTGGCAAAACATGAAAAATTTACTGGCGGAGCACATTTTTTACTGGCAACCTGAAAAATAACAGAACTCCTATTAAAAACTAAGACAATTGATATTTAAACACAACATGGAAACACTGACAATACCCATATCAAGTAATTTGCCTGATTTACACTTAATAAGTCAGCGCAGCATGACAAATTATCAGACCCTGATATTTATAGACAGTTGTAAAAATCACTGATTTTTACCAACTGTCAGTAAATTTACTGGCGGTTCGGTTGGCAACACTGTTGGACACAGGTTAGACTAACGTCTACCGGCATGAGACAGGTTAGACTAACGTCCACTGACATGCGACAGGTTAGACTAACGTCTAATGACATACGGAAGGTTAGATAAACGTCTACCGGCATGTGACAGGTTGTCACAACGGTTGGCTTGGCGGTCATTTAAATGACTGTCAACCATTTTTAGTCACTAAAAATGTTGACAGATATTTATAGTCCCAGACTATTAAACAGTACGA
>BLSH010197962.1:200505-210562 GCA_018402905.1 Glandirana rugosa
GTAACGTACGTAAATTGATGTAGCGTAGGCGCGATATCGGCTTACTGCCGATGTCGCGCCGAGATTTTACGACCCTCCTGCAGTTATCTGCAGGAGGGTAAGCCGAGCACGACCCGCGCGAGGGGAGCGCGCCCAGCACGAGCCGAATGGGAGGACGTCTATTGACGTCCTCCCAGCATTTTAGAGCCGCGCTGTAGCCGTCATTCGGCTATAGCGCGGATGCGATGTAGTTAAATGCATGCAATGGTATGTACATATTCAATAATATTATGATGTGGAATTGGAATAATCACACACTAGTTAACAAGTTAGTTTGTAGAAAATTAACAGAATCCAAGATTAGTAAATATATTTTCTATGGTTGGTTGTGCTCAAGTCTATAGTGTAGTGGTTCCTTCTGATACCTTCAAAGCTTACAGCTGCAAGTTCGGATCCTACCGGTGTCATCACTACACCTTGCATTGTACTTGGCATTATATTCTGAAAATATTTAAAGGCATATTCGCCAATGTACATCAGTTTGAATGCTTCCATACTATGAACTTTTGCAATGGTATGTACATATTCAATAATATTATAGTGTACAATTGGAACAATCACACACTAGTTAACGTGCCAGCAGTTAGTTTGTAGAGAATTAACAGAATCCAAGATTAGTAAATGTATTTTCTGTGGCTGGTTGTGTTCAAGTCTATAGTGTAGTAGTTCCTTCTGATACCTTCAAAGCTTACAGCTACAGGTTCGGATCCTACCGGCGTTCATTTTTGCCAATGGTTTCCATTTTGCTGCCGTAGTTCCCATACCCTTTTTCAAGCAAATCATGTTCATACAAGCCTTCAATGGATTCTGCAGGTTCAAGCCCAATTGACATCAGCTATTCCCACATATGCTGATTAAGAAGGCATATTCGCGGCAATGACGCGATTTTGCGTTCGCATGATCGCCCAGTTGATATGCTAATTGCCTTGAATGCGTGTTATTTTATGGCGTTGTGTGATCGCATATTCACAATATAGTGAATTAGCCCCTGTGTGTCATTACTCTACCACTTTAATAACTATATTGCTAGGTGTGCCAGTAGGGGCTGGGATACTTCTTGGGGTTGAAGGGCAGAGTAACATATTGAACAAACTTAAGCACCTCCTTCGGGGGTATCACTACACGTGGGGGCTTGTCCGTGATTTTATGCTACTCTATAGTCAGTTTCCTTAGCATCCTTACAACCCTGCTGCTGCAATCCAGTGGTGTGGAGAAGAAGGCGCCTGCTTGGAGTTGAGCTTGGTGATCGAGCTCCCTGGGGAGATCTGGAATTAAGAACAAATTAGCCAGGCAGTGAAGACATTGGCCCCAGACAAGAAAGTGTGGGTGATTGATGTTAGGCTAGACTGTGGGACCTCTCACACCTACGTGCTGTTAGAGTGGAAGACAGAAGTCCCTGAAAGCTTTTGAGGTGTCAGTGTGCAATTGGCCAACAAGACGGAGCTCTGCATAATCCATCCAAAGGTTCCAGATGAGGGTCCTACCAGTTCCAGTAAAGCTGTGACACTTGAGGAAGAGGTTCCCTCCCCGACATTCCTGGCCATGATTGGGCCAGAACTTGAGATTCAGCAACATGACTTGTACAGTGTATGATTACTTGTATGCTATAGGAGGAGTTTTGGCAGAAAAGGCAGCTGGCATGATCTATCAATTTGAACATGCCCTTCAATGCCAAGGTGAACACCTGTCTGAATACATCAGACGGCTGAACAAGATCCTATACCAGATTGTGCTAAAAAACGGGATAATGCCTTCTCCATAGATCAGGCCAGAAAACAGCAAATATTAAAGGGGGCCCTATGCTCTGACCCAGTCTGGCTTCAGCTGAAGACCTCTGCGGGTGTTATGTCCCTAAAGTACCCTGAACTCATCAAAGTAGTGAGAGAAGAAGAGGCCATGTTCGATGACAAGTGAGTAGTTGTTTGTCCAGCCTCTACACCTCTGGCTGTAGTCGGGTCTGTGGGGGCAGTGGAGCAAAACTCTGAAATAGCCGCCCTGAAGTCTCAGATGACACAGATAATGGAGATGAAGACTTTGCTGGTGGGGAAAATCACTAGGACCCCCGATGAGAGTGTTGCAGAGGCAAGTGTGCCTCCAACCCCACCTGCTGCCTCTGGTTAGAGGCCGATGAGTAATGAAGTATGCTTCAACTGTGGAGGAGTGGGACATTGTTGACGGATGTGTCCAAGCCCAGCAAAGCCTGAAGCCCAGCACCAGAAGCCGGCGGTGAAGGAGCCAACCGGGTGCCCACTTACAGCAGCTAGCTCCAGAAGCAACAACACAAGGAGACCACAGCGAGAGACCCAACCCTCTCTGAGGGCTCCTGTGGGTGTCTCATAGCGACCCAGTGTCCTGCTCCTTTTGACACCTGCTACCCAGTGTCAGAGAGTCAGTGCACACCAGACTCTCAGAGCTCAATGGAGACTCAAGCCGAATCAGAATGTCCACAAGAAAGGAGTACAGATACGAGCCACCGAATTGGCCAAGGCTACCACTTCCCACAAATTCCCTGCCAAGTTGGTGGTTATCTTCATCCAAGTAGAGGGAATCTACACAAAGGCCCTCCTGGATACTGGGGCTCAAGTTGCCCTCCTCTACAGAGACTTCTATGACAGGCACATCAAACACCTGCCACTGCAGAACTTAGAAGAGCTAGAGATATGGGGCATTGGGACTCAGAACTTCCCCTACGATGGCTATCTACCAGTCGAGCTGACCTTCGATCCCTCCATCGCTGTGAAAGCTAAGACCGTTGACACTTTGGCAGTGGTCTGTCCTCTCCCACCAGGGACCAGTAAGACCATTTTCGGGACTAATACTGATCTTGTCAGAAGATTGTTGCCCCCACTCGTCCAAGAGCCGAACACTACAACTACAAGTGTGCACCTAATGTTGAGATAAGCCTATCAGTGCCTGGTACAAGAACAGAAGGCCCCAGCTTAAGGAGTGGGAAAGATCTGATGCTTGGACCTGAGTGAGAAGGTGTTACAGCCTAGTGAAGTGGCCTGTATACGGGCATCTGTCAAACTAAATTGGAAACAACCAGGCCCTTTCATTGTCCTTGAAGCGGACAGAAAGAGAGAAGATATGGGAGTGCAGATGATTCCTGAAGTGGTTTCAACCAAGGCATTGCAAAGAAGTCACAGGAGGATCTCGGTCAGTGTCCACAACATAACAGCCTCACCACCTAAGATTCCGGCTCAGATGTTTCTGGGACAAGTGAATCCAGCTACCCCAGTCTCACCGTCTGATTTGGTGGGGGGAGGAAAGGATGGCATCCCTGTAGAGGAGTTCTATCCAAAGAAAACTCATCTCTCACCCAAACAGAAAGAAAGAACCAGAAGACTCAGCTCCTGAGATGGTAGGCTGCATTCTTGAAGAGTGAATATGATGTGGGGTGTGCAAAGAGCGCCCAACACCGGATACACCTTCAGGAGGATAAGCCTTTCAGAGAAAGAGGCCGGTAGATTCCTTTATGAGACTTGGAAGACCTGCGTGAACAAATAGCAGAGCTGAAGAGGGCAGGTATCATTTGAGAGTCCCGAAGTCCACACGTTTCCCCGATAGTAGTGGTATGGAAGAAAAATAGGTCACTGAGGCTGTGTATTGACTACATAATGCTGAACAGAAGGACCATTCCTGACCAGTACACCACCCCACGGATAGATGATGCCTTGCAGAGTCTGTCAGGGGCAAAATGGTTCAGCATGCTAGACCTGAAAAGCAGGTACTATAAAATCCCCATGCATCCTGAGGATCGGGAGAAGACCACCTTAATTTTCCTGGTGGGGTTCTTTGAATTTGACCACATGCCTTAAGTTTTGTCTGGCGCTCCAGCCACTTTCCAAGGGCTCATGGAGAAGATGGTGGGTGGCATGAACTTTATAGAGGTGTTGTATCTAGATGACATCATTGTCTTTGGGAAGACCTTAGAGGAGCATGAAACATGTCTGGAGAAGGTACTCAAGAGACTCCATGATGAGTGGTTGAAGCTGTCTCTGGAGAAGTGCGAGTTTTATCAACCCTCGGTCAACTATCCCATGAATAAACTTGAGTTCCTGGCCTTGAAGTGGGCAGTGGTGGATAAGCTGAGGGATTACCTATATGAAGCAGTGTTTATGATCAAGACCAACAATAATCCTCTCACCTACATCCTCCCTACCGCCTAGTTGGATGCCACGTGTCGCAGATGGTTTACTTTCAGCCTTGCTCTGTCTAGAAGGCCCCATTGCTCCAGAGACCCTCCAGAAGAATGGGCTCAGCTGACACCTGAAGGGGTACGAGCCTTATGTCAAGGAGTAGAACACCAAGCTGAAAGCGGATCCAGGGCCGAAGACATTGGGATGTCAGCTGTTGGTGTTCCAAGATGTTATTGCAGCATCAACCAGGTCGGGGATGAAGGTATGCCCAACCTCTCCAAGAAGGATTTGCGAAGGGACCAGTTGGAAGACCCTCTCTGTAGCTTGGCATTGAAGGCTTTGGAGAGCCAACACCCTGACCTACTCCTTACTGACTCCCCCGAAGGAAGCCCGTCTACTGCACTGGGAGTGGGATCGCTGCAGCTGCATCAAGGAGTGGTCTACTGAAGGGGCCCCTCCGATGATCCTGAAGAAAAATTGCAGTTGTGCAGTTATTGTATGTGTAGCCTTGTCTCACTAGCCACAGAAGGTCAACTGTTACATTATAATGTGAATGCTACATTGGCATAGTAAACAATTGCGTATATAAATATATTTCAGTTAGAGTGTAATTAATGTGTGTGTAATCTACCTCCCTATCTTGTCTTTGTGTCTGTTCCTGGGTTGGTGGTAATGTAATTACCAGGGTGTATTCTGTTAAGCCAGCCATCGACAGATTGAAATTCGACCAGCTCAGCAGGAACAGGCCTAATTTCAATCCATCTATGGGCAGGCTGGTTGTATTGAACTTGATCCATCAATTGACTTCAGTACAACCAGTCTTTCAGGTTTTTTTACCTGATCACTTTCGGCAACTCTAGCTGCCAGCATTGATTATTGTATTCTGCTGGTGGGGCACGCTCCCATCACTACCAGCTGGCAGAACACAATAGCACTCTGGGAGGGATTGCTCCACCTACACTGACTATGTTCATGAGGGAATCAAGCAATTTTCTTTCCTTCAACCTATGGTTGAAAGAAAAAAAACTGCCTAATGCATGGCCTACCTAAAGCCGATTATAGATGGTTTGAAACCTGTGGTTGCAGGGAAGAAAATTGCATCATCCATGATCTGCTTTAGTTCCAGGTGACATACTAAATAAAATACATTAAGCTGGGAGAATTCCTACAATCAGACCGGGGCCACACTTGTGTATCCAAATAATGGGAGCAAACTCTTTTTTTTTTTTTTTGTCTCCATATACCAACTTCAAACCCTTCCCTTGTTTTCATATACAACAATAACAATTTTTATTTATCTTACAAAAATCCTGGCTAGTTAGCTTATTAGCAATTTGGATAAAAAGGAGACATGTCATGGTAGCAAAGAGTATTTGAAAGCAACCAATCCTCTGAGAAATGGTCTAATTTAATTAGGTTAGTAAAAGCAGAAATCAGTGATGTTCTAAGTTGAAAGTCTATGGAAGCTAGATACTACAAGCTAGATATTTTCCTTGTACATGAATATATAGCTAGTTTGGAATATTTAGGTCTGTTTACTACAGTATGTACCAATACATTTCTGTTGGTATGTTCATGCTTTCACTCAAAATTCTGAACGCACGCAGATGTGGAGGTTTATTTAGCCACCTTATCAATAGATATATCACGTCAGTTAACAACTGCTAAGATATTAAATATATTTTATTTTGCATTTTTCTTGATACATGGTTAGAATTTTCTAATACTTGGAGATGTTTTGGAGACAAGTTCTAATAGCTTTTTTTCTTTTTTAGACTGGATCTCAGCAGTACTGATACATTTAATGAAGGAGAATGAAGATGTCACAAAATACACGAGAGGAAGATGATGAGGAATAGCTGAGGTAGAAATGGAATAAGAATTCACAGCAACCACAAACCACATTTGTGCTTTTTCATGATGTGTTCACTCACATGCTGATTACCAGTGACCGTTCTTGAAATGGAAGTCAGCAGGAGCAATAAAAATACACACAGCTAACAAACCCCACAACTGGATGCCTGACAGACTGGCTGATCATAATAGACCCTGGATTTATTGCGGAAAACCATTTCTTTGGAGACTTACATTTGACTGTTGACCTCTGCTGGATATTAAAAAAAAGAAAAACACATCATTAAAAAGCACTTACAGGAACTGTCCACACTTTCATGTGCTGCTTCAAAACTAGTTGCTGTAAAAGTTAATGCTCTTATTTGTGGCTTCTGTACAAAACAAAAAATTCTTCTTATGTTCAAGTGTATATGTGGTCACAACTTTTAGTTTTGGATGGAGATGGAAGGGTAAAAGCTATGTCAGTTTAAACTGCTGTCTGGGTCTTGTTTGGGAGATTTGGATTTGGTGTTCTCACAAGCTGGCCGTAGATGGATGAAAATTCAGCCATTTCAGTAGGGACCAGCTAAATTTCATTCCATGTGTCGCCGTTCCTGTTTAACAGTTGATTGTTAGTTAGATCAACTTTTGTCAAACACGCGTGTTGAAAAACATTTTCTCAATTAGCTGGCTTCAAGCACTGATCAGTATATTCAGAGTCCTACTATCAGAATACAGTATCCCAGTGGGGAAGATTCCTCTATCCAATAAATGGAAAATGTGCAGTGCTATAAAATTAAATCAGTGTATACATGTATAGGGTCATATAGCTATAACCATTAACCAACCACATATAAACCAATTAAAAATTACATGAAGTGCAAATGTGCATAAGTGCTTAATTCAATACACCAAAATGCATGTAAATCATTAAAGTGCACAGTGAATAAATAATAAATAATAAAGTCCATAGAAAAGTGTCCATATAAATAAAATTGATAGTAGAGAAGGTGAATTCATAATCAATAAACAATGTGATCTAGAGGGAGTGCTCCTATGAACGTAGATCCACATGCAACACCCAAAGTGTAGAAACCACCACCATGTAGTATGAAGGCTTACCAGATTGTATGGACTTGGACAGGAATATACCTGCCAAGTCAGCCAGGCTTTATGGTGAAACCACCAAAAACGTTAAAGGACCCACACAGCACACGCCTACTGAAGAGCAACAGATAGGAACAAAGGATCAACTTCATACACCAAAGGCTGTCCATAGTATCTCTTAACTACTGTACGAGGAGGAATTAGATTTTGTGGGAATTTCGGAGACTTGGTTCAACAGCTCCCATAATTGGCTGGCTACCATTCAGGGCTATTCCCTATATCGCAGGGATAGGGAGGGCAAAAAAGGGGGAGGGGTATGCCTGTATATAAAAAATGACATACAAATTAATGTGAGAGATAACATTACTAGTGGATCTGGGGAGGAAGTCGAAGCCTTTTGGGTAGAGTTACAAAGGGAAGATACCAGGGGGAAATTAATACTGGAAATATGCTATAGGCCCCCTAATCAGAGGAAGGAGGGGGAGGCGGACCTCCTATCACAATTTGGAATAGCGGCTAGGATGGGAAGTGTTATTATAATGGGGGATTTTAATTATCCAGATATTGACTGGGAGGAAGGTACTGCACTTTCAGCTAAGTCTCGCCATTTCCTAAATGTCCTGCAGGATAATTTCATGGGTCAGATGGTAAATGTACCAATAAGAGAAAAAGCATTATAGGACCTTCTGATTACTAATAACACAGACCTGATCACAGACGTGGAAGTGGGGGGCAATCTTGGAAATAGCGATCACAGGCCAATTTGTTTTAGTATAAATTACACAAATAGGAAACGTAAGGGGACTACAAAGACACTGAATTTTAAAAGAGCCGACTTCCAGAAACCACGCTCCTTACTGGAAGATATTAACTGGGATAAAATTCTAGGAACAATGAATGCGGAGGAAAAATGGGAGTGCTTCAAGAACATACTAAACAAAGGTGTTAGCCAGTGTATCCCAACAGGAAATTAATTTAAAAGAGCTAATCAAAGACCAGGATGGCTTAACTCTGACATAAAGGCACACATAAAAGCTAGAAAGAAGGCCTTCAAAAAATACAAGGAGGAGGGGTCTCAGTCAGATTTTCATATCTATAAAACACACAATAAGGAATGCAAAGGTGCAATCAGAGCAGTTAAGATAGAACATGAAAGACACATAGCTGAGGAGAGTAAAATAAATCCCAAGAAATTCTTTAAGTATATAAACAGCAAGAGAGGGAGGTCAGATCATATTGGCCTCATAAAGAATTATGAAGGTATTTTGGTTACAGAGGATGGAGAAATGGCAAAGGTGTTAAAATCATTCCTCAGTATTCACAAAGGAAATGGGGGCTCAATTAAGAACTACAATGCTGGTCCTCATGTCACATCACAGGAAGCACGCTCGTGGCTGACTGAGGATAAAATCAGGAATAGGCTTGAAAAACTGAACACCAATAAGTCACCGGGCCCAGATGGCTTACACCCTAGGGTCTTTAAGGAATTTAGCCAAGTTATTGCCAGACCTTTGTACCTAATCTTTAAGAGCAGTTTTCTAACTGGTATGATACCAGCTGACTGGAGGAAAGCCAATGTAGTACCAATATATAAAAAAGGACCAAGATATATCCCTGGGAACTACAGACCAGTTAGCTTAACATCAATAATTTGCAAACTCTTGGAGGGAATAATAAGGGATTATATACATGATTATTGTAACGAGAACGGTATCATTAGCAGTAATCAACATGGTTTCATGAAGAATCATTCTTGCCAAACCAATCTATTAACCTTCTATGAGGAGGTGAGCTGCCATCTAGATAAAGGAAGGCCTGTAGACGTGGTGTATCTGGATTTTGAAAAAGCATTTGATACAGTTCTCCATAAATGTTTACTGTACAAACTAAGATCCCTCAACATGGATCAAAGGGTGAGTACCTAGACTGAAAACTGGCTGCAGGGGCGAGTCCAGAGGGTGGTGATAAATGGGGAATACTCAGAATGGTCTGGTGTAGAAAGTGGGGTTCCCCAAGGTTCTGTCCTGGGACCAATCCTATTCAATTTATTCATAAATGATTTGGAGAACGGGGTGACCAGCTCAATCTCAATATTTGCGGATGATACCAAGATAAGCAGGGCTATAAATTCTCCACAGGATGTGGAAACCTTGCAAGAAGATCTGAATAAATTAATGGGGTGGGCAGACAAGTCGCAAATGAGATTTAATGTAGAAAAATGTAAGATAATGCATTTGGGTACCAAGAACATGAACGCGAACTGCTCACTAGGGGGAGAGCCTCTGGGGGAATCTAGGGGTCCTAGTAGAGAACAGGCTCAGCAGTGGCATGCAATGCCAAGCTGCTGCAAGCAAAGCTAACAAAGTGTTGGCATGCATCAAGAAAGGGATTAACTTTAGGGATAAATCAATAATTCTCCCACTATACAAGTCTCTGGTGAGGCCGCACCTGGAGTATGCCGCCCAGTTCTGGGCACCAGTCCTCAGGAAGTAGGTCCAGGTATTGGAAAGGGTTCAGAGAAGGGCAACAAAGCTAATTAAGGGATTGGAGGACCTTAGTTATGGGAAAAGATTACAAGCACTGAACTTATTCTCTCTGGAGAAGAGATGCTTGAGAGGGGATAAGATTTCAATGTACAAATACTGTACTGGTGACCCCACTATAGGGACAAAACTATTCAGCGCAAGGGAGCACACAAAGACACGCGGCCATTCACTAAGAATAGAAGAAAGGCGGTTTAACCTTAAAATGCGTAGAGGTTTCTACATGTAACTTTAGAATAGGGGAGAGTTCGTAGAGAAGAGGTCTCTCTTATTCAAGTCACGAACATTAGAAAAGGGTATTGATTCCAGGAGGTTAGGGAATTAATCGAAACAACGGGAAGAGACTTGGGAAAGGTTATGGACCTGGATGAAGGACTCCTGACCACGGGTCTTGAC
>BLSH010197962.1:223263-237050 GCA_018402905.1 Glandirana rugosa
TCTTGATCTTCTACTAAAATCTTGTTATTGGACAGGGAGATTCGTCATCTGAGATGGATCAGGTCAGTCTAGCTCTGACTGGACTAGGTAGAGTCTACTGCTTAGAGGGACAGGTTATTGTTCTAAAATCATCTTCTAGTTCTATAGGGTCAGGTTCCTGCTGTTGCTGTAAGGGACAGATTATTGTTCTAAAATCATCTTCTAGTTCTATAGGGTCAGGTTTCTGCTGTTGCTGTAAGGGACAGATTATTGTTCTAAAATCATTTTACTTCCTTTTGCAGCCCTCTAGCACATTCCAGGACTTTTTTACAGTCATTTTTGTGCCGAAAAGTTTGGGTCCCCATTGACTTCAATGGGGTTCGGGGTAAAGTTCGGGTCAAGTTCGGTACCGAATCCGGACTTTTACCCGAAGTTCGGCCGAACCCACCGAACCCAAACATCCAGGTGTTCGCTCAACTCTAAATGTAACCCTTATTCATTTTACCAAAGATACTAATAAGGAGATATTGAAAATAAAAATATATATATATCTTTTTTTCCCTCGCTCATACAGATGCCAATAATGTAAAATTGTGAGTCAGCTTAAAGAAAGAGGTATATCGTTTTGTCAATTTGGGGGATATGCACAATATTTACACTCTCTTACATTTTCACTACTTTCAGTGCTAATGGATTTGCAGCAATACATAGTAAATATTGCATACATTTACAGTTTGTTTCTAAAAGTAAGCAAAGGAAGGGAAGGTACCTCTCAGGTAATCACACTGGCAAAGGAACAGGTCAATCAGGTCTGCTAACTACAGTCTTAAAACACAATTCATTTTTAAATCCAAAGCAGCAATGTGAATAATAAACACCAGTAGGCAGTGTATATTATTTTGATATTTTTACATATTTTAACATTATAATGTCGCAAGTTAAAAGATCACAGATCAGTAACCACACATAAAAGTCAAAACATTCCAGGGGAACTGCCTGACATTTCTTAATACTGTCAGCAAAGTTGCCGTGGCAACCATTAATCTTTATACAACTGCTGCAGACCATTTAGGACCAGAGAACAGACAGGAAATCAAGGACATTGATAATGAAAATAAAAATATTTCAAGGAAATAATGGACACAAACAGAGCATTATCATTCCATCATTAATGCTATGTTAACAGTATGTCACAAAAAGGGCATAATCTTTATGTCATTATCTTTACAACTGTGAAGTGAGAATGAGGCACCATAACCTTTTATCAGCTGGAAAATCCATTATCATAATTAGAATGACTTCAAGATGTATTCTGCATTATTGCTTCCTTATAAATTGTATAATGGGTTTGGGACTTTATATGACACACGTGGTGGGAAGCAAATACATGATGGTACAAACCCCCCAAACCTCCCTCCTTCTTTCTTGCTTCCTTACATGTATTATTTTTTCATACGTATTTATTCACTTCACTTTTATTTTCCCTAAATATTCCCTGAAAATTTCCCTAAATGCTGTACAGGTGTACTTTCAATTTCTCTGTATTTTGATTTGAGTATTCAGAGTTCAGAGCATAGCTTAAATTAATTCTTATAGTGATTTAGCTTTTTTGTATTTAGTGTTGGCATTACATATAGATATTTGTATACTAACCTGTGGAGGGAGCTCTCAGAGGGTCAGTGAAATTATTCTCTCACTCTTAAGGCCCAGTTCACACTGGTGTGACATGCGCTCCAAATTTGAGAGGACATGTCGCATCACAAGTGTAAGTATTCGCCAGCACACCAAGGATCACTGTCCAAAGGTTCTTTATTCAAAGAAGTAACACATCACAGAGAGTGCCATCGCATCACAAGTCACACCTCATTAAGTGCAATAGAATCATCCTAATAGAAGCCACTTGAGTCACTCTGACATAAAAAAAGTTCATGCTCTACTTTTGGTCCGACTTTGGCACGACTTGCTTTGACTTCTGTTAACCAGTTCCACGCTGCCTACCATGTATTTACGGCGGCAGTGTGGACGCTGGCCACGAATCGCCGTAAAAAGACGGCGATCTGCGAATGGCCGCTAGGGGGTGCGCACGCCCGCCGCACTCCCAGGGAGTGTGCCCGCGGCTTGGGCGGACCCAATGTCCGCCCGCGAGCCGTGATGAGCGCCCACAGGCAAAGAACAGGGAACCGCCGATGTAAACACGGCGGTTCCCCATTATGACAGTGCGGGCATGGGTGATCTACTGATCCCTGTCACTGGGATCAGTTAGACCTCTCATGCCCATGGTAGACCAGCCTCCGCCCACAGTTAGAACACACCCAGGGAACACAGTTAACCCCTAGATCTCCCCCTGCAGGTTAACTCCTTCACTGCCAATGACATTTATACAGTAATCAGTGGACATTTAAATTTCTGATCACTGTATAAATGTCATTGGTCCCAAAAAAGTGTCAAAAATGTCTGAAATGTCCGCCCCAATATCGCAGTACCGCTAAAAATCGCAGATCGCCACCATTACTAGTAAAAAGTAAAAAAAAAATAAAAACCCCAGAAATGAATTCTCACCATCCGTAAACGCGGCCACTTTTGCACAAAACAATCAATAAATGCAGATTGCGATTTTTTTTTATCACAAAGAATATAAATCGGCCAAAACCGGTGAAAAAAAAATGTTTTTTTATATTTTTTTTTTGGATTTGTATTTTAGCAAAAAAGTAAGAAATTTGGGTTTTTTGTGCAAAATGGTCGTTCTTCTTTTGTTTATAACGGCGATCAGAAATAACGCAGAGTGGATCAAATACCACCAAAAGAAAGCTCTATTTGTGGGAAAAAAAGGACACAAATTTTGTTTGGGTACAACGTCGCACGACCGCGCAATTGTCAGTTAAAGCGACGCAGTGCCGAATCGCAAAAAGTGCTCTGGTCCTAAACTGGGAAATTCTTCCGGGGGTGAAGTGGTCAAAGTCATGCTGAAGTCACACTGGGATGTTGGCTTCAAAGTCACGCAGTGTGAACCGGACCTAAAGTAGATACAAACCCTAAATGGATGCAATTTACTTTGTTAAAGTGCAGTGCATATTTTAAAAAAAATACTTTAGGAAAAAATAAATTTCATCACACTTTCTTTATATTCTGCAAATAAGCACTTTGTACAAAATGCATCAAGGTTATTTTTTTGATGACCATTTGTCTGTGCATGCCATTTTTATGGTCAAGCAAAACAAACAATTAAATGAAGGGATTTAATTTAACTGAAATTTTGTTAAACATACCACGGCCAGCCAAGGGCTGAATGCCGTGATCCTCAAAGCATGAGGTATTTAAAACCAGCTCCTTGGTGCAGCAACGTTTTTGTTTTGTGATTATTCACTTGGGTAAGTAAAAAAAATCTCTGCTCTTTTAGTAAATCCATAGTAAAGCACAGAAACAATTTCAATACTTTTGCGCAGATTGACCAGATCCATTCATTTAACTAATTTTGTCTAAAAGTTTTGACTGAAAAGGCAATTTGACTTTAAGTATCATAGCCGTATATCTGTAACGCAATATCATCTAAAGCAGATCTGCCCACTGTCCACTTCTGAGATTGTTAGCCCACAGCTGTCCCTAGTTCCTCCTGCTGCCTTCCACATTGTCATCACTAAATCCTGTAGTGACATGGAGGTCAGCAGAAGGAACTAGGATAGCTACAGGGGATGCTTACAACTGACACATCTACAAGTGTAATTTTCGCAATTTATATTGCCTGAGCATTTCTCAGCAAACAAGTGACATTCAGCAGCACAAGTGGCAGGAAAGGTAAGTATTCTGTCTCTTCTTTACAGGTGTGTGCTTTTGTGAAATGTTTTTCTTTGTGTAATAGGTTATCAGGCATTTTGTATGGAGGGATTGCGTCCTGGTCCTCATGGTAGCACAGAAGCTCGTCTGTGGTTGTTTTTCTCTCTCTGGCAGATCTTTTTGTATTCTCTGGGCTGCCTATTAGGGGTCATTTATTCAGGTGATATATCACCAACCTTGGACCTTTTGACCAGACAAGTCCATGTTTTTTGACATGTGTTTCCTTGAAATCTGGGGTTATTGTTTGTGGCCTAGAGGTGGGACATTTTCTTGACCTTGCCTGTGTACCCATCTCTGTGCACTTTTTATTCTCTCTGGTTAATGTTTTAGTTAGGGATACATGCATCTCTCCTGACATCGCTAAGTGTTTTGCTGTTATACAAATTTTGTTCCACACCATACACATTCCCTGAATCCCTGAAGAAGCCAATACAGGCGAAACATGTCAGGATGGGGCGAGATATTATTCCTTGCTGTAACTGATACATTTAAAATGTATAATCATTATTTGTTCTATATTATATTACAACAGGAATTCAACTCTACCTGTAAGGGTGCTGGTTACAGATTATGTGTAGGAACAATAATTCATGTTTCATGTTTAAGGAGTTAAACCCCTAGTATGTCCTTTACTATTTTTGTAATAAAACATTTTTTCATCTTTAATGCATTGGCTTTTATTCTGGAAGGGCGTTTCAGCACCTATAAAGTCCCATCCTATAATGTGTTTTGCTTCTGATTCTCTTTAACTATCAAGAGCTGGGAGGTATAAATTATATTCATTTAAACCTTTAAACCATTTTAGAGATGGAAAAGACATCAGAGCACACTCTACCATTTATTACAGTCTGACATTTGGGATGACCCATCAGCAATTCACTGATACCTGCTATGACATTTACTATTAATCTATTAGATATTTCAACAGAATAGAAGCAAACATAACGTAATATTTGTATAATTCTTTTATCTCCAGGCAGGAGCAGCAAAAATAGGCTGCTTGACCACAGGACAAAATGTTAAAATTAAATTTGTATCCTTTGAGAGAAAACCTGATCTAGAAAAGGATGGAAGCTCCTTTTTGAAAACACCATAATCTTGACTGTTATGCTGATCCAGTAGCTTCATTATTATTTTGAATCATTGTCTTCAACAGATATGAATCTTAGGAGATCTGCTTCACCCTGATTTGCATGATTTTTTTGCTTTGTTCTCGAATGTAATGGAACCGACCCACTCCGCTTGAGTACTTCCGTCAGCATACAGCCTCCTTCAGTCTGGACATCAGATATCAAATATTACAACCAAGAACTAGGCAGGACTCATTTTGGCTGCTAAACATGGAATAAGACTGTTTATTTCAATCAAGGCACAGAGATATATACACCATGGGAATACTTTTCCCCCCTCTCCTACTGATCAGAATTGTTTAACAATTTAACTGTAACTAGAAACATAAATTAACATGAGCTAATCATTTAACCTAGAAACCTAAACATTTTAGCCCCGACAAGAATGAATACAAAGGACATATCCAGTCAGACAATAGCTGAGATCATTTGCACAATAAACACAGCCAGCCTCAGACAGGTGGCGTGCTGATGACATTAGCATCTGCTATGAGTCCCAGTGTGTCTTGGGGAGGCATATAATGCTCTGAATAGTTCTGAAGGAATAGTCTTTGTATATTTCCTGGGAGATATTGTGGCTAAATATTACTGTCCCGTTTAAGTAATAGTAGTTGTCTATTTTTTGCGAGGTCACCCTGTGCCCCTAATAGACACAGGGTGACTTAGACATAAGAGGGACTTGGGGGGCTGAAACAAAGGTTTCCCTTAACAAACCAGGGCCCATAATCAGCAGGCAGAGGCTAGCATTCAGTCCCCTCCAAAAGCCTCTGTCCCGGGTGAGTCTATCACAATCTGCGTCACCCTGATTTGCATTATTTTCTTGCTTTGTTCTCGAAGAGCGTCTCAAAGTATTAATCATAGCAGATGGAGACAGGCCACTTACGTTATATGATTATATTATTTTATGTTACCATAATATGTTTGCCCATGGAACGCTGCATGGAGCAAACAGAGCAAAAAGGGGCAATCTTTGTTGAAGTGAACCTGGAAAAAAAATAAGATGATAAATCTAATTCTACTACTCAATCATTATAACTAATAATAGGCACCAAAAAATACCTACCCAAATCATCTAGTTGTGAAACCTGGGTACAATCAGTATGTAAATCCCTGTTTGTAACATGCAATGAAATGACCATGCCTATTTGTATATAACAGAAGTTAGATAAAACTTTTAAGCCCAATTGAACTGTTCTTTTTCACTACTGCAATGCAGTTAGGCTGCATATACAGTAAAGAATGTGTCTGCATTTTATTAAAGAATATATTACCCCAACATTTCATATTCCTGATACAGTATCTCACAAAAGTAATTACACCCCTCACATTTTTGTAAATATTTTATTATATCTTTTCATGTGACAACACTGAAGAAATGACACTTTGCTACAATGTAAAGTAGTGTGTACACAGCTTGTATAATAGTGTAAATTTGCTGTCCCCTCAAAATAACTCAATGCACAGCCATTAATGTCTAAACCGCTGGCAACAAAAGTGAGTACACCTCTAAATGAAAATGGCCAAATTGGACACAAAGTGTCAATATTTTGTGTGGCCACCATTATTTTCCAGCATTGCCTTAACCCTCTTGGGCATGAAGTTCACCAGAGCTTCATAGGTTGCCACTGGAGTCCTCTTCCACTCCTCCATGATGACATCACGCAGGTGGTGGATGTTAAAGACCTTGCGCCCCTCCACCTTCCATTTGAGGATGCCCCACAGATGCTCAATAGGGTTTAGGTCTGGAGACATGCTTGGCCAGTCCATCACCTTTACCCTCAGCTTCTTTAGCAAGGCAGTGGACATCTTGGAGGTGTGTTTGGGGTCGTTATCTGTTGGAATACCAATAGCCAATAGCCAAGTCTCCGAAGGGAGGATATCATGCTCTACTTCAGTACGTCACAGTACATGTTGGCATTCGTGGTTCCCTCAATGAACTGTAGCTCCCCAGTGCCAGCAGCACTCATGCAGCCCCAGACCATGACACTCCCACCACCATGCTTGACTGTAGGTAAGACACACTTGTCTTTGTACTCCTCACTTGGTTGCCGCCACACACACTTGACACCCTCTGAACCAAATACGTTTATCTTGGTCTCATCAGACCACAGGACATGGTTCCAGGAATCCATGTCCTTAGTCTGCCTGTCTTCAGGAAACTATTTTCGGGCTTTCTTGTGCATAATCTTTAGAAAAGGCTTCCCTCTGGGACGACAGCCATGGAAACCAATTTGATGCAGTGTGAGGCGTATGGTCTGAGCACTGGCAGGCTGACCCCCTACCCCTTCAACCTCTGCAACAATGCTGGCAGCACTCATATGTCTATTTCCCAAAGACAACCTCTAGATATGACGCTGAGCACGTGCACTTAACTTCTTTGGACGACCATGGCGAGGCATGTTCTGAGTGGAGCCTCTCCTGTTAAATTGCTGTATGGTCTTGGCCACCGTGCTGCAGCTCAGTTTCAGGGTCTCTTACAATCTTCTTATAGCCTAGGCCATATTTATGTAGAGCAACAATTCTTTTTTTCAGATCCTCAAAGAGTTCTTTGCTATGAGGTGCCATGTTGAACTTCCAGTGACCAGTATGAGAGAGTGGAAGCGATAACACCAAATTTAACACACCTGCTCCCCATTCACACCTGAGACCTTGTAACACTAACGAATCACATGACACTGGGGAGGAAAAATGGCCAATTGCTCCCAATTTAGACATTTTCAATTAGGGGTGTGCTCACTTTTGTTGCTAGCAGTTTAGACATTAATGGCTATGTGTTGAGTTATTTTGAGAGGACAGCAAATTTACACTGTTAGCAAAGTGTCATTTCTTCAATGTTGTCACATGAAAATATATAATAAAATATTTACAAATATGTGAGGGGTGTACTCACTTGTGTGAGATACTGTATGTGTCTGCTAAGCCTTGTTCTTGTGTCTTGTTATTTTTGCATTTCTTTATTTGTTTGAAATACCTGGTGATCCTGCCACTCCCCCTGCTTTCCTATTTAACAATGGCACGCTAGGCAGGAGAGCACATTCATCTCAGTGTGGTCAGTTGTTTTGCTTTGTTGAGAGAATAGCCAAAACTTCTGCTGCCCCCATCCAGCCTAGCCATTCACTGGGAAGATCATTATACTGCTGTATCTTCACTCAGATCTCTCTAAGCCCCTTATGCAGCTAAGAAAATAGGCTATGCAATCACTTACTCATTTGGTATTTGTAGTGTTAACATGTGGTCACACCCCTTTAGTATTCGGTAGTGGTAGTACATGCTATTGGGATCTGAGCACAGGTATATTTTTTTCTTTTTCACTTACTTTAGGTTCACAAATTTGTGGGTAGTTGTGGGTGCGAAACAGCATGTAAATCACCCCTGTTCCTGCACCCACAACTACCTGCAGCCAAACCCCTCTGCTCCTTTGCAGACATGCAGGGCTGCCATTTATTCTTAATGGCACCCCCACACACCTGTAAATTCCAGTGCATTTTGAGTTGCAGGAAATCGCATGGTGCAAAAGGACCATGCAATTTACCTTTGGCTCCATTTTAGAAGAGGTGCAGGAAACGTTTTCCTGCATGGAATCCAGGCACAGCAGCCCATTCAAATGAATGGGCTGCCATGCCCACACAAACACTGCTTGCAGAGCCATTTAGATGTGAACCAAATCTTATAAAAAAGAAAACTGAATGGATTTTTAAACACGGTAAGAGTTCACATACTGTATACTTTAATTTTTGAAGAAAAAACTATGGTGCAGGCTTTGTTAAAGTGGAACTATACTCACCTCTGTTCTAGTGATGTGGTGTTGGAAAGCTCCCTAACTGGTGGCAACATCTTCTCCCGGTCTTCTTCTAGGCTCAGGATCTTTGGCCATCTTACTTGGCTCTGCCCAGACGACATAACTCCCATGTATGCACACATTACTTTATTCAATCTGGCACTTTCCAGATGCTGGTATTCTTCACTGAGCTGTGAATGTGCAAAGTGTACATTCTCAAGCAGATTGTGCACAGGTAGGAAATAATTCTTTATTGCAGAAGAGACACAGAGGTTGATTTACTAAAAGCAAAGAGACTGTGAACTTTGCAAGTGCAGTTGCACTAATTGCCCCAAAAGCATTGTAAAAGTGGTGATGTTCTGCTGATCATGGGTAGGCAAAATGCAGTGGCAGAGTACTGTACAGGAGGTGTGTTGGACCACTGGTTGAGCAGTGGCCTGCATCTCAAGAATGCTGCCAAAGCAAGTAATTTTTTCAAATCCTACAGCACACATGGTCATTAAAAAAAAAAAAAAAAAAAAAAAACACTTACCCATTCTTTACAGCTTATGTAGCCTGTCTTTATTACAAAAATAATAAAGAACAGTATCACTGGGATTTAAACAATACTACATTGTAGCAGAATATCATATGTTTGTAAAGCCCATTAGACTGAACATTTTATCTTATATGAAAGTGAAGTTGCACCAGTATTCCCTCAAAGTGGCTGTCAAAGCTGGTCCTTCATATGTGTTTTAATGGCCTATTTATTTACCATTTCTAAATTTGCATGAAGCAAATATGGAGTAGAAAATGCCACAGGGAAAACATGTTGCTATGCAAATGGAGAGGAAATTATAAATAGAAAAAGAGTATAGGACACAGAATATTTAGCTAGAAAATGTTGGGTTTTTCATTAGGAAACATTCTAGCCTGTAATATTTGACAACAGCAAGGCACACATAGATGATTAAATGATTGTCTATAGATTTTTTGTATATATGAAATGTGCATATATTTTTTATATGAACTAAAAAAATATAAACACATTTAAAATATGTAGCTTTTTTTAATTAGCTCAAGAAAATAATGTATACATTTCAGTATTTGTTATAAAAATGATTTATATGTTTGTTCCATTATACAGCATATATAAGCATTGCAGAAAGATAAAATAAGTTTTAAAATATTCTAGATGTTACCTTGACATTTCAAAATGTCAAATATAGTTAGAGATGTTCATAGTTAATTTGCTGACTTTTTCAGGAGAACAGGAATTATGAGATGCAGAACTGGTCATGGAGGTAATTGTTCGCCTGATACTCACAGTCATTTCCTGCAGCAATACAGCATTACAGCTAGTAAAATGAAATGCCATTCGATGTAGCTGTTGAATGCACATCAATGCACAATTAAGTTAAATGCTATTTAAAACTTTTGATGTGCTTAAAGCAGAACCCTAGCCAAAAATACATAAAAATGAATAGCCCATAGTGCTGTTTTTCCAAAGCTAGAGGTCCTAAGTCTTCCAGGTTGAATGGCAGCCAGCACCTGAAGGCCTTGGATGGAGTTATAAGCAAACCTTTTGGCCAGTTGTCTTTGCTCTGTATTTCTGTTTGGTTGTGCATGATCCATATCAAAAGGCTAGGGGTGAGGCTTTGCATCACATTTTAAAAACAGCTGCTGCTCCGCTAATACACATGCTGGAATGTTTTACAGGCATTTGTGGTCAGATTCTTCCCTGATTGGACAGTGATACCGTAATTGCCAGACCTGAAATGTGCCTTGATCTGGCCGGTCAGTACACCTGAAAGATGGCATACCCTGAATGTATGATTACCATGAAATAAAGGGGCTGTGCATGCTGATTAACTCTGACCTGGGGACCCTGGTGGGTGGGGACAGAGAAGCCGAGCCGACACTGAAAGGGAGGAGGATGGGGTGTTATATGCTCCAGACTCTTCCCACAAATCCAGGCTGGCCTCCGGTCAGCCTTCAGACTTGTGGTCAGGTTCTTCCCTGATTGGACAGTGATACCGTTATTGCCAGACCTGAAATGTGCCTTGATCTGGCCCGTCAGTACACCTGAAAGAGGGCAAAAGACACAAAATAGGTATGAAATTATTTTTTATTGCAGAGACTAACAATCACTTCCTACTTAATTTAACAGAGTATTGAAAGCTGGGATAACTTCCGCATGTGGTTCAGGTATGTAACGACTATAGCAAGCAGACCTCCAACGCCCCATATGTTTGATAATGTATGCCGGGACCCCCTGCTTAGAAGCTGTGGAAGCTGCCCCAATCCTAAACGAATATCCAGAAAATCATCTAGGATTCAGATGCAAATTTGTCAGCAAGAGGCGTATATGCGTGATGAATTGTTTAGAGGACAGAGGACACACTGGAAAGGGGAGCAAAGGGAATTTCAAAGTGACTACAGAGCGTATCCAAAACTACCATCGGACACCATGGGCCACCAGTGCCATAGTATTTGACCACAAACCCAGGCCCTAACTGTCTAGTTTTACTATTCCTTAGCTGCAAGGTGTAATGGTCATTTCCTTTGGTAAGACTACTCCTTAGCAAAACCGGTGCATGCAGGCTAGCCTGCAAAACTTCCCCTGGTCTGAGAAAACCAAAAAAACTCAGATAAATGGCGGCTTTGAGCACCAAACTAGAACCCACCCCAAATGGGGAAGTAGACAACATGTCCGACATGTCCCGAAAAATTCTCCCCATAATCGGTAGCCGTGACAACCGAGATTGTTCCTGAGACCTTTGCATCCTCCTCAACATAGCTTTAAGAGGGTGAGCTGCAAAAATGGACGGCCTGTTAGGTGACTGTAGAGATCTGAAATGCTGTACCCCTGACAAATACAGCTTAACGGTGCTAGAGGATAGTTCCAACTTGCTGTGACAGTAAGCTGCAAATGCCATGACGTAACTAACATCCCTCGGGGAATGACAAAGATATCGATCCATGAACCTGCGAAACGCCATCCACCCGTGGTATAAACCTTCAAGGTATTCCTGGATAGGGAACCGTTGGCCAACACCATGGCTTGATCCCAGAACCTGCCTAGCCCATGATCAGATTTAATCTCCATCCCCCTTCTTCCCAAAACCACCCTCCCCTTGCACTGTGCCCTCTGGAACGACTGTTCTGTCTGCAACAAGCTCACTGCCGTTCACAACCTATTTCTCACTAATTCCTTTCATTTACTTGCTATCACCGAAACCTGGCTCCACGAATGCAATTCTCCTTCTCCTGCTTCCCTCTCCCATGGTGGCCTTCTCTGGACTCAATCCCCTAGGCCTAATGGACGCAAGGGAGGTGGAGTGGGATTCCTCTTATCCCCACAGAGCACCTTTCAGGTTCTTCACGCTCCTCCTTCTCTGTCACTCTCATCATTTGAAGCCCACTGTATACGTCTATTCTCTCCAACTTCCCTAAGAATTTCTGTGATCTACCGGCCTCCTGGACCGCTGTCAACTTTCCTTGATGAATTTTCTGCCTGGCTACCCTACTTTCTATCTTCTGAAATTCCCACAATCCTTCTTGGGGACTTCAACATCCCAGTTAACGTGAACACTCCTGCTATTTCTAAATTTCTTAGTCTAACTTCCTCATTTGACCTGAAGCAATGGGTACAGGCTCCTACTCACACTGATGGGAACACCCTCGACCTTGTCTTCTCCTATCTATGCACTCCATGCAACTTCTCCAACAATCCTTTTCCCCTCTCTGACCACCACCTTATTAGATTCTCTCTCTCCCTGTCTTGCACCACCTTCCCCTCCAATGGCCTCACCGTTACCCGTAGAAACCTTTGCCAACTCAACACTTCTCTCCTCTATTCTTCTACTGACCACCATAAAATCAGACCTCGACCCCTGCAACCCTGGCAAACAAATGACACCAGGAACCTCAAAAAGCGTAGCCGCGCCCTTGAACGCCTGTGGCACAAGACCAAGTCCCTCAAAGACTTCAACCAATACAAATCTGCCCTCCAAAAATACAATTCTCACCTCCACACTGCCAAGCAGACCTATTTTACCACTCTTATTAACACCTTCTCATCCAGTCCCCGTCAACTCTCTACCTTCAACTCCATACTTTGACCTCCACTGCTTCCACCCACTAACTCACTCACTGCCCAGGAGATTGCTAACCACTTCAAAAGCAAGATTGATACAATTTGTGACGAAATCTCCACTCTACAGGCATCCTCCCCAGTTGACACCCCATGTCAACAAGCACAATCGACACATATCCTTATTCAAACCTGCTACTATAAACGAGGTTGCTAAACTCCTTTCTAACGCCCACCTAACCACCTGTCCACTGGACCCTATTCCCTCTCAAATACTACGCTCACCCTCTGACTCTATCCTACACTCTCTAACTCACATCTTCAATCTCTCACTCTCTTCTGGCATCTTCCCCAATGCTCTAAAACATGCATTGGTCGCATCCATACTCAAAAAGCCATCCCTGGACCCTACCGATCTAAACAATCTGCGCCCTATCTCCTTGCTCCCCTTTTTTTCCAAACTCCTAGAATGCCTAGTCTACAGCCAACTGAGTGACCACCTTGTTAAGAATAACCTTCTGGGCCCCCTTCAATCTGGATTTCGCCCTCAACACTGCCCTTCTTAACCACTTCAGCCCCGGAAGGATTTCGAGCTTTAGGACCGGAGCCCTTTTTGCGATTCGGCGCTGCGTCGCTTTAACTGACAATTGCGCGGTCGTGCGACGTTGTACCCAAACGTTAACAGTCAATTTCGCTGCGTCGCGGCTTAGCGTTTTTCCCGAGGCCAGGATTTCGAGCTTTAGGAAGGCCCCGACTTCACCAATTCTTCCCGTCACAACTCCCGCTTTAGGTCTAACTTCCCCCGGGTCTTCCAATAAGAATTGTTCCACCAGTGAGTCAACCGACATCTGATCCGTAAGATCCTCAAACCTTTTTTTCCCCTCGTTCCTCTATCCCGCGTCTAACAAATCTAGCCATCCCAGGTCCCTACCGAAAAACTCATACCTACGCTGGTTACGTACAAAATCTCGTAACCCCTTCTACGGTCTTCTCT
>BLSH010197962.1:237061-248411 GCA_018402905.1 Glandirana rugosa
TCACGTTACCCTATCCATCCTGCTCTCGGTGACTTCTCGTGTCAGTGCTTCTGGCTCCCTCATTTCAAAAAACTCCTCCTCCCCCACCAACTGTCATAGTTTCCGTCGGCTTTCTAGGTCCTCATTCTCATATCTCTTCACAGGTAATCAAAAACTTCATTCATCCAGTAAACACTCAAATTGGTGAACGGCTGGCGGCTAGCCGTTAACTGCCGCCGTCCGCTCATTCGCTCCGGGGGGGGCATCGCGGGTGGCCGGCGGCAATCGAAGCCGCCGCACCCGCTCCCTGGCCCCCCCTGGACACAGTGAGCGCGCGGGCGCGCCTCCGGCGGCGCGCGCGCGCTCACTATACACGTTCCCGCAGCCGCCGTCGTATGACGGCGATTTGCGGGAACGAGCCACTTTGCCGCCGTCAATTGCCGATCGGCGGTCGGCAAGTGGTTAAACTCACAAATGACCTACTTACTTCAAAAACTAATGGACACTTCTCTATACTCTTACTCCTGGATCTTTCGGCTGCCTTTGATACTGTCAACCACCCCCTCCTCCTCAAAAAACTTTACTCCCTCGGTCTTCGTGACTGTGCTCTTCAGTGGCTCTCGTCCTACCTATCCCATTGCACTTTCAGCGTAACCTACAATTCTACCTCCTCCTCTCCTCTTCCCTTCTCTGTTGGGGTCCCCCAAGGTTCTGTTCTTGGACCCCTCTTATTTTGAATATACACCTCTTCCCTGGTTTGGCCTCCCACGGCTTTCAATATCATTTATACGCTGACGATACCCAAATCTACCTCTCCACCACCCAACTCACCCCATCAGTCTCCTCACGTATCACTAGCTTATTAACAGACATATCTGCCTGGATGTCACACCACTTTCTCAAACTCAACTTGTCCAAAACTGAACTCATAATATTTCCTCCCCCACGTGCCATTTCCCCACAACCATCCACCCATCCCCACATGTCAGGGTGCTTGGTGTTACTCTGAACTCTGAATTCTCCTTTTGGCCCCACATCCAATCACTTTCTAAGGCTTGCCGAATCAATCTCCGCAACATCTCCAAAATACGTCCCTTCCTAACCAATGAAACCACAAAGCTCCTGATTCACTCCCCGGTCATCTCTCGCCTCGACTACTGCAACTCCCTCCTCACTGGTCTACCTTTAAATAGACTATCCTCTCTCCAGTCCATCATAAATGCCGCTGCCAGACTCATCCACCTTACAAACCGTTCAATGTCTGCCACCCCCCTCTGCCAATCCCTCTATTGGCTGCCACTCGCCCAACAAATTAAATTCAAAATACTAACAATCAGCTACAAAGCCATCCACAACTCTGCTCCCAGCTACATCACCAACCTTGTCTCAAAATACCAACCTAACCGTCCTCTTCGCTCCTCCCAAGACCTCCTGCTCTCCAGCTCCCTCATCACCTCCTCTCATACTCGCCTCCAAGACTTCTCCCGAGCCTCTCCCCTCCTCTAGAACTCCCTACCCCAATCGGTCAGAATGTCCCCAAATCTATCCACCTTCAAGCGATCCCTGAAAACTGTTCTCTTCAGGGAAGCCTGTCCTGCCACCACCTAACTACACTCCTTATTTCCTCAATCAGCTCATCCCCTGCAATTTACTGCCCTTTCGTATCATTCAACCCTCCCTCTTAGATTGTAAGCTCTAACGAGCAGGGCCCTCTGATTCCTCCTGTATAGAATTGTATTGTAATTGTACTGTCTGCCCTAATATTGTAAAGCGCTGCACAAACTGTCGGCGCTATATAAATCCTGTATAATAATCAGATGGGCGTAAGGCGGAACTGCTTTGCCTTTCAGCTCGGCTCCCGGATGCTGTAAGAAAAATTGAGGCAGGTTAAATTGTGACAGTGAGTCAGCAGCATCAGTAAACCTTCCCCCGATAAATTCACCTTGGAAATTAAATTTAAAAGTGATGCCTAAAAATGTCAATCTGCGCATGAATGACATGATCAACAGTGATCCTGATCTGCCTTTATTGATAATTTTTGCCGTAGCCAAATTATCTGTGAAAAAAATTACCGACTTCCCAGTCCACTCCGCTCCCCATGTGACTGCTGTTGTTACGATTGGTTAAATTCCAAAGAGAGCTGAGGTCTGAGCAAATTTAGGGAAATGAAACACCTCGGGAGGCCACCATCCAGCAAACCATTGGTTACAAAAAATGGCCGAAAAACCCATGGACGTTGCAGTATCGGAGAACACCCTAGGTGAATCATTGGTAGGCTGTGGAATAAGTAAGGAACTGATTCCACATGACCAGATTAGCCCGGGCGTCTGCCTGCAACCTGATCACTGATTCGGAGTCCTGACATAAGGGCAGCAGGGCCATTAACCTAGATACGAAGGATCTACCCTGAGGGATAATCCTCATAGCATGATTCATCATGCCCAAGAGAGACTGTAACTCCCTTTTGGAACAAACTGGTGACCGCACAAACCCACGAATAGTCTGCCGAATCCTGACCAGCTTCTCTTTGGGCAAGCTTGCAACCATGCTACAGGAATCCAAAGTTATGCCCAAAAAATTGATAACCTTGGACAGCCCCTCCACTTTGCAGGCTGCTAACAGAACATTCAATTCCGAGAACAACCTGGTAAGTGACTTCAGATCCTTAGGTGATGAATCCGGGTCTTCAATCAGTAGGAAATCATCTAAGTAATGCACTATCCGCTCACAACCGTCACAGTTACCCAAAATCCAGAGAAGTGTTTGTGCATCAAACAAGCAAGGACTACTCTTTGAACCAAACGATAATCTAGTGGCAAAGTAATAATTCCCCCGCCATTTGATGCCATACCATTCAATACTCAAGTTGAAAATCCAAAGTTTCCAAGCTATAGCAGCACTCCAAATATATGCAGGGCGTGAGTATATCTACCACATCTGTGCCCTTAAACCAAAGTTCACTTCATATTGTCCATATAATATCCAAATCCTACATATCCACGGTCAGTTTGAAATCCACAATTCATCGAGATAAATGACTCCACCGTTAATCCAAAGTTGGAGGATCCCACCACTCTTATGGAATTGCACTTACCAGAGGGTGTTGCCTTGCATTCTCATGCTCGGCACAAATCGCTCATCATGCTCCTCCAGGTGGATCGATCATCTTCTATTGATCTGCCAATCTGTGGGGCTTGAATAGACTCCTTAATTCCTCTCCCCCAATTGGATAAAGGTGGTATGTGGGAAGAAAAAATATTGCAACCGGATAGTGTGATATCGTTTAAAAAAGATTTATTAATTTAAAAACAATATAGTACTCACAAACAGCGCCTGTCACGCTGGCATCCAAAAAAATCACTTTCAACAGCTTCAGGATTTGACAAGGAGACCGTGGTTCTGAGCGTTTCTAGCGGACTATCCTACCCCGACCTCCCGTCTCGGATATGAACGGGCGCTCTGCTGACCTGCAGCAAACGACCGGACACCCCTGTTCCTGATGACTCGATTGCTGTGCACCGTGTCAGACACGTTTCGTCTCTGGGACTTCTCCCGTGACACTGTGTACGGCTGGCAATCCAAACATTTGAGATCCAAATCCCTCCCCCATCTGATTGCTCACCAGGGCGGGACGTGCAGTACTAGGTGTCCCCATACCGCTCAAAACCTCTTTCTCCGGCCCAACAAAATCATTGCACCTTCATAAAAATCTTTATCTCACATATATAATTAAATGTAAAATTATTTCATAAAATGTCATACAAATTTTCTTAACCACCTGCCTGTAGTCACAAGCAAGATGGTATGGTACTCATAAACAAACTACATAAAACCATGATATATGGAACAAACTCAAATCACCCTGGATTACATTTATTGTAACTCAAGCAATAACTTTGTATCCATGAACCCAGATCTTCAACCTACATTTTATACCTTAACTTCCTCCTTGTTGGAAGCCTCTTATCACTGTCTTAGTTAGAAACCTCAATCTTTATTGTATCTTAACGTAATACCAATTAATTTGATCTATTTTTCATGAAACAAATAAGTTAACTATTTTCGAGCTAGCGGGGTCTATATGTATCTGTGTCCAATCTCTCCCCATCTCATTCCTAATACCCAACTTAATCAGCCCAACTATCCAGATGATGCTGATCTCTGCTACTCTAGTACTCAATTAAATATTTTCCAGCTTGCAGGGTGGAATGTCATCCCATCATATTCTAAAGTCTTCACTTAATGGGTCCAACTGTCTCAATTCTATAATGTTAGTGTAACTGTAGTGTTAAATCAAAAATCATTGATAAAGGCATTTACATCCAATTCAATGTTCAAACCTCTCAGTGCTAGACTTTCATTAAAAAAATCCACTTAGTTTCTCGTTGTGAAAGATCTTGATTACGATTTGACCCACGCCACGAAGAATACACTATATCAATCCCTGCGAACTGCAATAATGAGGGATCCCTGGTGTGCTTCTGTCTGAAGTGGAGTGAGTCACTATGGTCCTTGTAACCTTTGATAATGTTAGTGATATGTTCACCTATTCTGACTCTAAGTAGTCTTTATGTTCTTCCTATATAAACTAGGCCACAGGGGCACCACAGCATGTAGACCACAAAGCTGGAGTTACATGTAATAAATTCTCTGACGGTGAAAATCTCACCCTCACAGTTAGAGATCGTAGTGAGGCCCCTGCTTAGTATCTTAACTGTGCGACATGCTCTGCAGTTCCTACATGCAAAAAAACCCTCAGGGCCTAGTTGGAATTTTTGTTTACCAGGGGCATCTAATACTTTTTTGACAATCCTGTCTCCGAAGTTGGGTGCCTTTCGCTAAATAAATTTAGGTTCCTGGGGCAGCACCGGACCCAGATGTCTATCAAGGTTTAGGACATGCCAATGGCGCTTGAAGATCTCCTCCACTTCCTTGTAGTGACAATGATAGTTGGATATAAATTTCCATTGAAAAGTGTCTTTCTCCTTGTTTATATTTTTATTTTCTAAACATGTTTCCCTAGGGACTGACTCTACTTGTTCCATCACTCCATCTAGAAAGGAGTCTGTATATCCCTTTTCCTTAAACCTGGATTTGAGGAGTTCAGATTGTGTTCTAAAATCCTCAACTCTACTGCAGTTACGCCTAACTCGCATCAATTGACCCTTCGGGATATTTTTTATCCACAAGGGTTGATGTCCACTCCCCACCGGCAGGTAACAATTTCTGTCGGTGGGTTTAAAGTAAACTTTCGTTTCTATCTTGCGGTCTATAATTTCAATGTCTACATCCAGAAAGTGAATCCTTTTATCATCAATCTGGTACTCCAAACATATGTTCCTATCATTACGGTTCAGGTCCTGTAAAAATTCCACCAATGTTTCCCTTGTGCCTTTCCATATAAGGAAAATATCACCAATGAACCTCCTATAGTACATTAATTGCGCAAAGTTCCCACAGAAAATGGTCCTATCCTTCCATTCCACCATAAACAAGTTGGCGATGCTGGGGGCAAACTTAGTCCCCATAGCAATGCCAACTTGTTGGGAAAAAAATATTCCTTGGTACCAGAAATAACTATGGGTAAGACAGAACTCTAAAATATTGCCCAAAAAGGATCTCTGGGCAAATGGGATTTCATCTCGTCTACTTAGTGCCCAATTGTGTTGAATCACAGTATATAGTGATGCAACATCAGCTGTTACCACATACACTGTGTCATCGCCCTTTAGGTCTACATGGTTCACTGATTGAAGAAAATCTTTAGTATCCTTCAGATAGGCTCGCGTCGCTTGTACACTTGGTTGTAAAAATTTATCGAGATACTCTCCCAACCGTGCTGTACCAGAATCAATACAGTTGACAATTGGTCTTGCTGGTGGACACTGTGGGTTCTTATGAACCTTTGGTAAGGTATAAATGACTGGTATCCGGCTGGCGTCCGGAACTAAATATGTTAGCTCTTTTTTATTTAATGCTCCCATTTTATACCCTAAATCGACCAATTCTTTTAACTGTTTAGAGTAAGAATCTGTAGGATCACTAGTTAATCTCTTATACGTATCCTTTTCAGAAAGCATATTATGGAGCTGGTTATGGTAAAACTCTTTGTCCAAAATTACCACTCCCCCTCCCTTATCTGCGGGCCTTATAATAATGTTATTTCTTTTCTCCAACTGTTTAATCCCATGCGTTATATATTGGGGGTTAACATGTTTCTTTGGCTGTAGCTTGTACAAATCTTGCAAGACTAAGGTTTTAATTACTTCTATGTGATGATTGTTAGAGTTCTGAGGGTTGAACGTGGATTTATTCTTTAGTCCACTATCAACATAATTATTGCTATTAACCACTCGTTTAATGGGAAACGCTGGGTGTGTTAAAAAGTATTTTTTCATGTTTAAATTCCGGAAATATTTCTGTGCGTCAATGAATACATTGAATTTATTTAAAGATCTTTTCGGAGCACATTTAAGTCCCAGGTTCAGAATATTAAGTTCTTTATGGTTCAATTGCACCTTACTTAAATTATATATTCCTTCATTTAGTTGTCCCTTCTTCTTTTCTTGGGATTGTTTTCGTTTACCCGCCCTACACCCTCTCTTTCTTGTTGGTTGGGTGTTTCTGAGGGGTATCTACTTAGAGTCAGAATAGGTGAACATATCACTAACATTATCAAAGGTTACAAGGACCATAGTGTCATGATGATATTTTCCTTATATGGAAAGGCACAAGGGAAACATTGGTGGAATTTTTACAGGACCTGAACCGTAATGATAGGAACATATGTTTGGAGTACCATATTGATGATAAAAGGATTCACTTTCTGGATGTAGACATTGAAATTATAGACCGCAAGATAGAAACAAAAGCTTACTTTAAACCCACCGACAGAAATTGTTACCTGCCGGTGGGGAGTGGACATCATTCCTTGTGGATAAAAAATATCCCGAAGGGTCAATTGATGTGAGTTAGGCGTAACTGCAGTAGAGTTGAGGATTTTAGAACACAATCTGAACTCCTCAAATCCAGGTTTAAGGAAAAGGGATATACAGACTCCTTTCTAGATGGAGTGATGGAACAAGCAGAGTCAGTCCCTAGGGAACCATGTTTAGAAAATAAAAATATAAACAAGGAGAAAGACACTTTTCAATGGAAATTTATATCCAACTATCATTATCAATACAAGGAAGTGGGGGAGATCTTCAAGTGCCATTGGCGTGTCCTAAACCTTGATAGACATCTGGGTCCGGTGCTGCCCCAGGAACCTACATTTATTTACCGAAAGGCACCCAACTTCGGAGACAGGATTGTCAAAAAAGTATTAGATGCCCCTGGTAAACAAAAATTCCAACTAGGCCCTGAGGGTTTTTTTGCATGTAGGAACTGCAGAGCATGTCGCACAGTTAAGATATTAAGCAGGGGCCTCACTACGATCTCTAACTGTGAGGGTGAGACTTTCACCATCAGAGAATTTATTACATGTAACTCCAGCTTTGTGGTCTACATGCTGTGGTGCTACATATATCATGGTTTTATGTAGTTTGTTTATGAGTACCATACCATCTTGCTTGTGACTACAGGCAGGTGGTTAAGAAAATTTGTATGACATTTTATGAAATAATTTTACATTTAATTATATATGGGAGATTAAGATTTTTATGAAGGTGCAATGATTTTGTTGGACCGGAGAAAGAGGTTTTGAGCGGTATGGGGACACCTAGTACTGCACGTCCCACCCTGGTGAGCAATCAGATGGGGGAGAGATTTGGATCTCAAATGTTTGGATTGCCAGCCGTACACAGTGTCACATTAGAAGTCCCAGAGATGAAACGCATATGACACGGTGCACGGCAATCGAGTCATCAGGAACAGGGGTGTCCGGTCGTTCGCTGCAGGTCGGCAAAGCGCCCATTCATATCCGAGACGGGAGGTCGGGGTAGGATAGTCCGCTAAAAACGTTCAGAACCACGGTCTCCTTGTCAAATCCTGAAGCTGTTGAAAGTGATTTTTTTTGGATGCCAGCGTGACAGGCGCTGTTTGTGAGTACTATATTGTTTTTAAATGAATAAATCTTTTTTAAACTATATCACACTATCCGGTTGCAATATTTTTTCTTCCCACATACCACCTTTATTCAATTGGGGGAGAGGAATTAAGGAGTCTATTCAAGCCCCACAGATTGGCAGATCAATAGAAGACGATCGATTCACCTGGAGGAGCATGATGAGCGATTTGTGCCGAGCATGAGAATGCAAGGCAACACCCTCGGGTAAGTGCAATTCCATAAGAGTGGTGGGATCCTCCAACTTTGGATTAACGGTGGAGTCATTTATCTCGATGAATTGTGGATTTCAAACTGATCGTGGATATATATGATTTGGATATTAAATGGACAATATGAAGTGAACTTTGGTTTAAGGGCACAGATGTGGTAGATATACTCACGCCCTGCATATATTTGGAGCGCTGGTATAGCTTGGAAATTTTGGAATTTCAACTTGAGTATTGTATGTTTTTTAATTAATATTAGCGGCGGCTAGTGACTTTGCAGGAATATTTGTCATTGGCGCGGTGGATAGATCCCTTAGATAAGGGAAGGAATATTGGATCTTGTGGGTGATGCCATACCATTGCCAAAGGTTAGGCTTGATAGACATTAGCTTAAACGCATCCGCCACATCCGCTTTGGACAACCAAGCTCCTTTTCTTAACTGAAAAATGTGCTGTATGGCTGAATCCACTGATGCGTACTTCAACGAAAACTCTTCTGATGGAACAAGTGAATTCAAACTCGGTATGTGGGAAGAATGAGGTGCAGACAGGTCATAAATCAAAGAATATTTATTGGAGAATTTTCTACAAACCACCCCTATCGGGCTGACCTTCCACATGCCAAAAGGTGGAGACACGAATGGACCAATCACAAAGCCCTTGGAGATTTCTACTTCCAATAGTTCATCCACCACAGCAGCATGTCTATCTGCTGACAGCAGATTCCTGCATTTGAAAGACTGCGTTGGAAGTGTGATGAACCCTGTATGAAACCCCTATGAAAATCCCTCCATCAAAAATTGCCTGAATGCCGGTGACGGATGATTTTCTAAACAATCCCCTAACAGAGGAAGGTTTATTTGGGTTAGTCATGTGCTGGTGTGCTGGATGACCCAACCAAACAAGAGGACTTGGGTGTGCCCTGAAACAATTAGTGCAGACAAGTAGGAGCCTACACTAATTGTAATTACAACCTGCCTGATTATAATTATTGCACAACTGTGCCTTACCCAGATAATGGATAGGCCTCCCCAATGTATCCACCTGTCCTGTGGGTCCTGCGGAAGATACCCCACTGACTTGCTTGACCGCCCCGACGTGACTAGATGCCTCGAATGAAGGGCACCAAGCTGAAGTATGAGCTGTGGACTGACAATTGCCGCAAACTGGAGACTTCTGATTGGCAAAATGCCTGCAGAATAATTCCGTATCAATGTTACTCCAATATGTGACTAACTGGAACTGAGCCCAAGTTGCTGCAACCTTTGCCGAAAAAGATCTATGGTAGTCATAAAAAGTACACCCGCCATATTTACGCACCAAATCCAGGTCCAACTCCTCTCTTCTACTGGGACTAACTGAGCAGATAATATCTCTGAAAATACCAAACGCCAGCACAAATTCTGCCACACTAAGCTTGTGGTTAAGCCTGGGGTCCTTTGTTTTAAGCACCACCAGACTTCCCCGCATGCATAGGACTTATTCTCTGATACATCCTGTGAAGCAATAAGCAACAATGCCAAATTCACATCTTTCCCCTCCAAAATATCTTTCTTGACATTGGTTGGTATAAAATGAGCCAAGGATACTGATGGTAACGCTGTCAAAGGTGAAGGAGCTGCCACTGGTAACAGAATGCCAACATTACCTACAGGCACGCTAGGAGGAGCTGATGGAACTGCAACTGCTTGATCCCTAACAGCACGTGCTTCAATCCCTTCCATCCTATCCTGTAATTGCGACATGGATGTAACCAATGTGTTTAACACGGTGTGAATCTGTGTCAACGATGTGTGCACCGAAACATGTTCTTCACTGGTAGAGGCGATTGGCTGCGATGGAGTTGGAAATAATAACCTAAATAACTTGGCTTTCCTGGCTGAAGCTGGGAATGGAATGCCCCTCTGACACAGCTCTGCTGTGAGCCTGGGTATGGTCCAGTTCCTTAACGACTGAGTGCTCCCATGTTCTGACCCTCCTCGTGGGGTCAGTGGGATGAAAGCCAAATCCTCACTATCAGATATATGCGACATGTCCAACCTACAGAAAGAAAGCATAAGGGTAAGCACCCCCACTACATGAGCCAATACCGAACCCTGTGCATAATTATTCTGAGGATGTGCGTGAATACTATGCCAAAATTGGCAGCGCGTGCAACCACTTAAAACACAACCACCCCTATGTGTAATGTGCTACCTTTCTGCTTAGCCCAAGCAACCTGCAGTGCTGATAAAATAATTACAAATGAACACTCACGGCTAACGTACCCATAGAACGTGGTGGGTAGATATAGGAGTAGGATGAATGAACGTGCAACGTATGACACATGGTATATAGGCGAGCATTATGTTCTATAACATTTAAAAACAAAAATGCAGCCTGTATGGATCTGTAGACGTGACAGATCCTGATAATGACCCCTTGACATAAATAAAAGCCACTTGACACATCTTGCTGCTCTAGCGATAAACTCTGGGGATCCCTGTAAAACCAGACACCTGTATTCAGGCGATGCACCTGATGATAAAAAGGTATGACAGACATGACAGCGAAATGAACGAAATTACATTGTAACACATGCAGACGACATGAAAAAACGCACATGGTGACAACCACCCGAACACTGAACTATGCCCCATGTGTCACCTGACACACCTTGCTGCTCTTGCGATAAACTCTGGGGGTCCCTGTGAAACCAGACACCTGTATTTAACACCGGATGATAAAAAAGTTATAACAGACATGACAGCGAAATTAATGAAATTACATCGTAGCATATGTAGACGACATGAAAAAACGCACATGGTGACAACCACCTGAACACTGAACTCTGCCCTGTGTAACCATAACCCTCAACGTGTTTTTTTTTATTTAACACACCTTTCTGAAGATGCACAACTCCGTAGTCGACCTATGACGATTGCAAGAATACCACTACTTCTGAAAACAAGGGAGTATGACAAACGGAAGATGAAGAATCACCTGTGACAAGCGTAATATCAGTAAGAAAAGTACAGCAGACGTACACAATGTTACATTAAAGCAAGTAAAGCGACAGTACAGACAGTATGGAAAAATAGTAGTCCACGTAGCGGAC
>BLSH010197962.1:253394-281147 GCA_018402905.1 Glandirana rugosa
CCCCCCCCCCAAGTTAGACTCCTTCCTTTCCGTTATTATCCCCCTTATAATAGTTACAAAAATTCACATCACGTCACCAGAGGTTGGAAAAACTACACTTAAAAACATTGATAATATTCCCCCTATTATTGCCTTTCCTTCCTCAGATTGAACCCCCCCCCCCAACCCAGATCCCACTTACTGGCAGCCATACTACCTGCTTCTAGTTAGGACACTTTTTTAAACATTTTTTGATGCAGTTTGCATTTTTTATGCTTTTTTTTTTTGCCAAATTTGTTGTTAAACAGGTTAAAATGCAAATCACAGCAAAATTGCAGTAATATCACAGCAAAAATGTACTACATGCTTTTCTGCAGCTTCTCCATTGAAGTCTATTGAATCAAGAACACACAAAAATGCAGCAAAAAAAGCATAGATATGAACGTGGCCCATAGGAAACCATGTTGAATGGACTGTATCACGTTGATGCAAAAAGCAAAAAAGCACCAAAAAACGCATAGGTGTAAATCGAGCCTAAGGCTTCGGATTTTACCATGATTTTTCTGCTATTTTTATTTTTTTTAATCCACCCAACAACAAATTGGCCAAAAAAAGCATTTAAAAAATGCAAAACGCATCAAAAAAGCATGTCCAAAATGCACCGCAAAAGGCACTGCAGAAGCGGATCAAAAGCAAACTGCATAAGTGTGAACCAAGCCTAAAAGTGATTGTAAACCCTCTCCCCAGTGGAGTGAATAGCCTCAGATGATACTCAGAGATGAAACAAATCTTGCTACATAGGTTTTACTTCTTAATCTGCAGCCCTCTCTTCCCTACATCCGTTCATAAGGGCAGAATCGTATTAAAATCCTTCTCCGTCTGTTAGTATAACAGAGAAGGTGGCGGAGAGTTGCAGTTACAGTGTGTGAGAGCTGATTGGAGGAAAGGCACACACGCCCTTCACACAGGCACAGGAGCAAGGAAAGATACAGAGCTGTGTTCTCAATAGACAAGCTGTGTGCTGAGCTCTCCTCCCCATTACAAATTGATTTCATGTGACTGGAAAACTTCTCAGAAGTGACTCATACTAACAGCAGAATAATGAAGTACCAGAGAGAAACAACACTCAGAGCTTTGGAGAGAGATGAGTAAACACTGCACAGATATACTGTATGTGCTTTGTTCTGATTTCATGACTGAGGTTTACAACAATGTAATGCATTTTCCATGTGATACTATTTCTTGGATAATTTACTTTCATAAGTATAGCCATTTTTACATAATTAAGATGGACTGCGCTTACATAATGGATTGTACTTGTTTGCATTGTGTCGGTCTTCTGTATAAGCTCTTATGATACACTTTAACCTTTGTATTTATTAAATTTCACTTACACTGTCACATCTCTCAAATATGTTACAACAAATGCCTTCTAACCTAGACACTTCAAGCCTTGGTGTCGTTTTGACAGCCATAGAACATCATATGATTTGACAGTATTGAACCATTAATTCCTTGGAATACGGATGCTTCTTAAAGGAAAACCATGTGTACACCTGATCTTATCTGTAACATGTCTTCATACTTTAATCTGTGGCCATGCAAATCAATGTTTGGCTCTAATGCCACAACATGCTTACCCATACCTTTATGGATATCCAAGTATGTTTATCATTTGGCAAAATACATTCTTTGGCTTTCCCTAAACACAATCACTGTACATAAAACTGTAGTTATTTTAAAGGCCATTGAAAAGGTTTACATTTGCCAATGTTTTCTATGTATAAATGCAGCAAATATTTGACACTTCTAATCTTGAAACCTTAGTAGTTTTTCTGACTGATACACCTGCATTTCAGTGTTCGACTAATTTGCTTTTTAAGGCATAATATGTTCAGTGGTGTCCAGACGGCGGGGCCAAGCATGTGACAGCACAGGCATCCATTGGGGAGTGGGCATCACAGGCTGCCGCTGGGCAGCCTCTTAGCCACTCTGCCCTGGTTGCTCGCTGGGGATTTGTAGAGGCTGGCTGCTAAGCGACCTGCCGTCTGACACATTGACATCAACATATGAAGAATTTAACCACTTACCAACCAAGCCTGTTTTTTGGGTTCGGTGGTTATGAGTTAAAAACATTATATATTTTTTTTTCTAACACCCTCGAGAATAAAATGGCGGTCATTGCAAAATTTTATGTCACACCGTATTTGCACAGAGGTCTTCCAAGCGTGCTTTTTTTAAAATCAATTCAGTTTTTTTAGTTAAAAAATAAGAAAACAGTAAAGTTAGGCCATTTTTTTCCATATTGTGAAAGATAATGTTACGCTGAGTAAAATGATACCCAACATGTCATGCTTCAAAATTGCGTCCGGTTGCGGAATGGCGACGAACTTTGCAACTTAAAAATCTCCATTGGCGACGTTTAAAAATTCTACAGGTTAGCAGTTTTGCGTTAAAGAGGAGGTCTAGTGCTAGAATTATTGCTCTCGCTCTAACGATCGTGGTAATACCTCACATGTGTGGTTTGAACACCATTTTCATATGTGGGCAGGACTTACATAGGCGTTTGCTTCTGCATGCGAGCTCGCGGGGACGGGGCTCTTTAAATTTTTTTTTTTTTTTTAATTATTTATTTTGCTTTTTACTGTTTATTTTTACATTGTTCTTTTAAAAAAAAATTGATCACTTTTATTCCTATTACAAGAAATGTAAACATTCCTTGTAATAGAAAAAAGCAGGACCGGACCTCTTAAATATGAGATCTGGAGCCAAAAAGTCCTCACATCTCATATTTACACTAAAATGCAAAAAAAAAAAAAAATTAGAAAAAAAAAATGTGAAAAAAATGACATCTCAAAAAAAAAATGGGCCCTTTAAGACCGTTGGGCGGACGTGACTTCTGACGTCATTTCCGCTCACTCGGCTCATGGACACTGGGGGGGACGGATGCGATCATCTCCACCGCTGCCGGCGGGTCCGGTAAGCGGCTGAGATGACCTGAAAGCGGCGGGAGGGGGGGCACCTCTCCTGCCGCTGATAAAAGTGATCTTGCGGCGAATCCGCCGCTAAGACTACTTTTATCCTCTTCAGAATCGCTGGCTCTAAAAAACGGTATCTGAATGATGCCTGCGGCTGCAGGCACCATTCAGATATCACCACTTAAACCCAAGGTCGTATATACACGCCCTTGGTCGTCAATAGGTTAAACAGAACAGCACCATCATTTCCACAACGAGTAAGGGCAAAATGTATAAACCTGGTAAAGTCTCTGAAAATCATAGACAATTGGCACCGTGGGTTAGAAATGAAACTGCATCTATGAACCATATCAGGTCTGACTCAGACCTGATACAATTCATGGCTGCAGTTTCATTTCCAATCCACAGTGCCAAGTGTCTATGATGTTCAGAGACTTTACCAGGTTTATAAGTTTTGTCCTTACTTGTTGTGGAAATGATGGTCCTTTTCTCTATATATTGATGTCAGTCAGACCATCTGGGCAAAACGTATAAACCTGGTAAAGTTTCTGCCTGGAAAAGACACTTGGCACCACACAAAATTAGAGGAGAAAATGTATGATCTCCTACAGCTTTCATTATCATTTTTATGTTGAAGACACCAAAATCTATCTTCCAACCCCTCAGCTCACTCCATTAGTCTCCTCACTCAATTTCTAACAGAAATGTCAATATGGAAGTCACACCACTTCCTCAATTCAATCTAAAACTGAGCTTATAATATCTACTCCCCCATGTGCCCCTTCCCCTGACTTCTCTGTCAAGGTTGATGGCACAGCTATCAGTCCACCCCCGCATGCCAGGGTGCTTGGTGTACCCCTGGACTCCTTTCGGTCCCACTTTCATTCAATTACCTCAAATGAATGGTCCCCCAAGATGCAATGCAGGGAAATAAGGTGGAATAGCACAGGAATGTGCACATTCTGGTATGAATTGGCCCTTAGGGGCATACAATCAAGAAGATGGCCTTGGACATTACCAAAACTCTACATACCACTGCATACGTTGCCTTCTTATAATTATTATATATACACATATAAAAGTGCTAACATACACTCACCGGCCACTTTATAAGGTTCAATTGCTTGGTAACACAAATTGCCAATCAGCCAATTGCATGGCAGCAACTCAATGCATTTAGGCATCTAGACATGGTGAAGACGACTTTCTGAAGTTCAATCTGAGCACCACAATGGGGAAGAAAGGGGATTTAAGTGACTTTGAACGTAGCATGGTTGTTGGTGCCAGACGGGCTGGTTTGAGTATTTCGAAAACTGCTGATCTACTGGGATTTTCATGCACAACCATCTAGGGTTTACAGAGAATGGTCCGAAAAAGAGAAAATATCCAGGGAGTTGGGTGGACAAAAATGCCTTGTTGATATCAGAGGAGAATGGGCAGACTGTTTGGAGATGATGGAAAGGCAACAGTAGCTCAAATAACCACTCGTTACAACCAAGGTATGCAGAATACCATCTCTAATGGTACAACACATCGAACCTTGAAGCAGATGGGCTACAGCAGCAGAAGACCACACCGAGTGCCACTCCAGTCAGCTAAGAACAGGAAACTGAGGCTACAATTGGCACAAGTTCTCCAAAATTGGACAATAGAAGATCAGAACAATGTTGTCTGCTCCGATGAGTTTTGATTTCAGCTGCAACATTCAGATGATAGGGTCTGAATTTGTCATACACAATATGAAAGCATGACTCCATCCTGCCTTGTATCACTGGTTCAGGCTGGTGGTGTAATAGTGTGGGGAATATTTTTTTGGCACACTTTGGGCCCCTTAGTACCAATTGAGCATTGCTTAAACACCACGGCCTACCTGAGTATTGTTGCTGACCATGTCCATCCCTTTATGACTACAGTGTACCCATCTTCTGATGACAATTTTCAGCAGGATAATGCACCATGTCACAAAGCTCAAATCATCTCACCACTGGTTTCTTGAACATGACAATGAGTTTACTGCACTCCAATGGCCTCCACAGTCACCAGATCTCACCCAATGGAGCACCTTTGGCATGTGGTGGAACGGGAGATTTGCATCATGGATGTGCAGCCATCAAATCTGCAGCAACTTCGTGATGCTATTGTGTCAATATGGACCAACATCTCTGAGGAATGTTTCCAACACCTTGTTGAATCTATGCCACAAAGAATTAAGGCAGTTCTGAAGAAAAAGGGGGGTCCAAAATGGTTTTAGCAAGGTGTACCTAATAAAGTAGCCGGTGAGTTTATATGCCTTTTTGTTATTATATTTATTTATTGTTTGTCACAGAAATGTTTGCATCACAAGTTTGGCATACACATTTATAGTATGAAAGCTTTTTTGCACGTGTTTTCCATGTATCACACCCAAAAAGGTAATGGTTATTTACTGACTCACTGCAACCCCTCCTTAGAACCCTAACATTGAATTGAACTTCTAAATGTAAGTACTAATGTAAATATAACAGAAGACAAAAAGCTTAACTTGAACCTAATTCCTGTTTGCAATTCTTAACCTATTAACTTTAAGCTTAAACTTCAGCTGAACTGCATACAATCATAGAATGAATACTTTTCTTTATGCTAATAAATGCTAGTACTGTCAGCAAACATACAACCCCACTGAAAATGCATTCAATAAAAGCTTTGACCCAAATATGCCAAAGAAGAAGTGATGATGATGTGTCAATGATGTGAAAAGCTCTACACTAAAATGAAGTGATCTCTTTTATAGCTGACACACACTACTAACTGGCATTCAACCTAATATGACCTTTTCAGCTGTGGCTTTAATTATGATTTGGTTACTACAAAAAAGGTTTTTTTATTTTTTTATTTTTTGCTTCCTCCCCAAAAAAGGTTAAAATAACTCACATAAACAGCTTTAAATCATTATTACATTACCGTCTTAGCTCCAACCTCAGTGAAAATAACCTTCTCGATCCCTTACAGTCTGGCTTTCGCTTGCAGCACTTCACGGAAACTGCCTTACTAAAACTCACTAATGATTTACTTACCGCTAAAACCAACGGCCACTATTCCATACTCCTACTACTTGACCTCTCAGCGGCCTTCGATACTGTTGACCACCCACTTCTTCTCAATAAACTCAGTTCCCTTGGCCTCCAAGATTCTACTCTATCCTGGTTCTCCTCCTACCTATCACAGCGCTCCTTCAGTGTTACCTACAACTCTGTCTCCTCCTCTCCATTGCCCCTTTCTGTGGGGGTCCCCCAAGGCTCTGTTCTTGGACTCTTTCTGTTCTCTATCTACACCTCCTCCCTCGGTCACTTGATAACCGCCCACGGCTTCCAATACCATTCATATGCTGATGACACCCAAGTCTATCTGTCTACTCCTCACCTCACTCCTTCAGTCTCCTCTCGCATTACTAGCTTACTAACTGACATATTAGCATGGATGTCACACCACTATCTTAAACTAAATTTCTCTAAAACCGAGCTGATAATATTTCCACCCTCCACATGACTTTTCCATGAAAATCAACTATGCATCCATCAGTCCCTCCCCTCATGCCAGGGTACTGGATGTAATCCTAGACTCTGACCTGTCCTTTCAGCCTCAAATCCAATCGTTGTAAAAAGTTTATAGACTTCACCTACGTAATATCTCTAAAATACGCCTCTTTTGAACAAATTAAACCACCAAGCTCCTCATTCACTCCCTTGTTATCTCTTGCCTTGACTATTGCAACTCCCTTCTTATTGGCCTGCCTCTCCATAGGTTATCCCCTCTTCAGTTCATCATGAATGCTCCTGCAAGGCTTATCCACCTTACCAACCACGCAGTGTTTGCCAACCCTCTTCTTCAATCCCTACACTGGCTCCCAATCGCCTAGTGAATTAAATTCAAAATACTAACCACAACATACAAAGCCATTCACAACTCTGCCCCGAGCAACATCTCCAATCTTGTCTCCAAACATCACCCAAACCATCCTCTCCGCTCCTCTCAAGACGTCCTACTCTCAAGCTCCCTCATCCTCTCCTCCCATGCTTGTCTCCAGGATTTCTTCAGAGCCTCTCCTATCCTTTGGAACTCTCTACCTCAACCTGTCCACCTATTTCCTACTCTTGCCACCTTCAGGCAATCCCTGAAAACACATCTCTTCAGGGAAGCCTATCATGCCTCCAACTAATCTTCTATGACTTCCATAAGCTCATTCCCTACAGTTAAAACCTTTTGTACTACCTGCCCCATCCTATTAGATTGTAAGCTCTTCTGAGCAGGGCCCTCTTAATCCTCTTGTATTTATTGTATTGTAACTGTTATGTCTCCCTTTTATGTGTAAAATGCTGCATAAACTGTTGGTGCTACATAAATCCTGTATAATAATAATAATACATTAAAAGTTGAGGTCAAATGATTACCTAACCGCCTTACCCAGCTGGCTGTTTTGAAAAAATGAAAAGGAATTTCTATAAAGTGTCAATAGATATATAATGATGTACAACTAATCTAATATGCAGTTAAAGGGTAACTCCACTTTCATGGGAAGAAAGAAGAGAGTTAAAAAAAATAATAGTATAGCATAATATAACTGGGTACTGACATGTATACAGTTGTGCTCATAAGTTTACATACACTGGATCAATCATAATGACAACAGAAGCTACCCAAATGACCCTGATTAAAAGTTTACATACCCTGGTGATTTTGACCTGATAGCATGCACACAAGTTGACACAAAGGGGTTTGAATGACTATTAAAGGTAACCATCCTCACCTGTGATCTGTTTGCTTGTAATTAGTGTGTGTGTATAAAAGGTCAATGAATTTCTGGACTCCTGACAGACCCTTGCATCTTTCACCCAGTGCTGCACCCGGTGCTGCACTGACATTGGGATCGTAGACAAAAATGTATCATAACCAAACATAAATATCAAAGCATATATAATAAAAATACTGCCAAACCTTTATTTGTTGGTGTGATTGGCCGTGGCCCTTTATTATAGGTATAATATCGAAAATGAACAACCACTGTATTAAATAGTTTAATGAACCACTTACTCACTTTATTTAAATGAGTATATGTATCATAAAAATCATATATATATCAATATATATATATATATATATATAGCTCAGCTGTAAAGGCTTGAGGTATTAAACAACTAATATCATAACACCCCACACACCAGGCACAATTAAAAAAGCCCCCCCCCCGGCAACAGCCATCTCAACACAGGTTTGCAGATTTAAGTTAAAAATATCGTTAGCAATAGCTGACAGGTGGACCAAATCAGCTAAGTAAAATCCGACTAAACCACCTTCTAGATCAATATGTCTAAACAGAAGGCATGAATTTAGCCATAATCCTGTTAACTCTTTTACGTATTTTCTCAAAATAGCGCAACTCAGAAGAAACCAGCCATTTTAACCGTGGAATAATTTCTGATCAGGGTCATTTGGGTAGTTTCTGTTGTCATTTTGATTTAAAAAAAGAGTAAACACAATTGATTGATAGTAAATAGCTTCAGCCAAACACTAACCATGAGTGAAAGAAAAGTTTTTGTGTTATCATTCATATTCTCCGAAAAATGGCCAAGAAATCATAAATTCTGCCAGGGTATGTAAACTTATGAGCACAACTGTAGGTAAAGTTGATCCAGGGAATATCTGATCGCCTCTCAGGGGATCAGGAAGTAACTTTTTCTCCTACTGTATCAAATTGGATCATGCTTTACTGGGGTTTTTCGCCTTCCTCTGGTTCAACTGTGGGTATTGGATTGTGTATATGGGATTGTATGATATTTTTTTTTTATGGTTGAACTAGATGCACTATATTGTAATTTAAGGTTATTAAAAATGACCTTTCCTTTTCAATCTGCAGTTCTGTCATTTTCTGTAAAATGCTATTGCAATATGGCTACCTAGAGGTCCCCCCCAGAAACATAATTTCCTCCTTGTGTGATTGGCACACTGATTTCCCCAGAAGTCTGCCCTAAGATATAAGTCAGAGTTCAGGCTTTCCCTGCAAAAAAAATGTAATTTTTGGTGTGATACTCCCAATAGAAAATCCCATCTAAAGGGATGCAGACCCTGCAAATTTCCTCATTAGAGCCATGCAGGTGCAGCAGCTGATTGATAATTATGAAATCACTCCCAATAGACTCACTCGACACATGGATGCAGACAAACACACAGGGATTTCTTCAGGATAACAAAAGGTAGGAATCTACAACAACGTTTGTTAAAATACTTGCAATATAGGTCACCCAAGGGGAATGTCTTTTTCTCAACACAAGTAGAGTTACTCTTTAAAGTGAAAAGCCCTGTGATTTACAATCAATTTCCCAACTATATTGACAGGCAAATGGCTATGCTCTTCAGAGTCAGTTAAGCTGGCCATACACGCATAAGCACAGGGTGACCAATAGAAACAACAGATTCTCCCATCCATGCTAAACAGTGCAGATGTTTGAATCTTCCTTGCCAACTATTGTGTTCTGACAGCCGGTACCCCTAGTTTTCAGAAAACCTAAACAATGCCTGCATCTGATTAGATGCAGGCTGTTCTACTGCAAAATTTTGCACCTGGTTCCTTTGACAAAAGTTGATTGAACAATGCTGAACTTTGAGCAGTGTATGGCAGCCTTTACTCTGCAGCTTCCTGGTCATTGACTTAAGTTCATGTGTGAAATAATGCTGATGCACAGACCAGTGAGCAGGTAGGTGACACAATGACCCCCTGCCACGATGCCCCAATGCTTGAGGATGCTTTCGTTCAACTACTTCCATAACAAATGACAGTTCCCCATCTGGCTTCTGGTCAGTGATGTTGCCCATAACCCCTGGTTGGTCTGTTTAAAAACAGAAGCCAGTGGTTTGGGTGGGCATACCTACCTAATTCGGCCAGTTTGTTCATTGGCTCCCCGAGCTGTGAATTTGTCAAATGTGATTGAGCCTGAAACTTATCCCTAGTCAAATGTATAGACCTACAGCTGAAATGTGAAAATGGTACTGAAACTCACAAAGTTAAAAATTAATTAGTTATAGGAAGGCAAATTCTGTTAAATAAATATTCATGTATAAATGTACTGTAAATGTACAAAAGGCGGCACTCCAAACACTTTGCTGATAATTCATTGTGGTTGCAGTGCAAGATATACAAAAGCAGGCACGTTTCGGCGGAGAACCTCCTTGGCCACAGCTTGAGCTTAAGCTGTAACCAAGGCGGTTCTCCGCCGAAACACGTCTGCTTTTGTATATCTTGCACTGCAACCACAAGACAGGACTAGGCTGGAGCACCCGCACACTTGGATCCCAGCCCTAACAGGAGAACAAGGAACTCAGCATGTCTCCGTTGAGCGCTGCACACCTGTGAACTATATAACTATACTGTATTGCAGATGCTTTATGAAAACAACAGCAAATAAAAGCAAGGTTTTGTAGAAGCCTTTCATGTGTTTATATTTTATTCTGGATTTGGAATGCACTATATTGCTGTGGAGGACAGCTCTGGTCTTTCTTCAAGCTTAAAGTATATAAATAGTCACTGTAATGGGCCTGTGTACTGGGCTAAGGCCTAGCTGTGTGCATAGCAGCCATTTTGTGACGTCTCAGTTCACCTCAGCCATGTTGGCATGTGAAGGGCATATCACAGTGACCTTGCCCCCACCTTTTTCCTTCACTTATCTAATACACAAACTGGTGTACTCAGTTTCCAAATACCTACAGTTGTGCTCATAAGTTTACATACCCTGGCAGAATTTATGATTTCTTGGCCATTTTTCAGAGAATATGAATGATAACACAAAAACTTTTCTTTCACACATGGTTAGTGTTTGGCTGAAGCCATTTATTATCAGTCAACTGTTTTTACTCTTTTTAAAACAACAGAAACTACCCAAATGACCCTGATCAAAAGTTCACATTCCCCAGTTCTTAATACCATGTATTGCCCCTTTGACATCAATGACAGCTTGAAGTCTTTTGTGGTATTTGTGGATGAGGCTCTTTATCTTCTCAGATGGTAAAGATGCCCATTCTTCTTGGCAAAAGGCCTCCAGTTCCTGGAAATTCTTGGGCTGACTTGCATGAACTGCATGTTTGAGATCATCCCCAGAGGGGTTCAATAAAACTGAGGTCAGGAGACTAAGATGGCCACTCCAGAACCTTCACTTTATTCTGCTGTAGCCAATGACAGGTCGACTTGGCCTTGTGTTTTGGATCATTGTCATGTTGGAATGTCCAAGTACGTCCCATGTGCTGCTTCCTGGCTGATGATTGCAAATGTTCCTCCAGTATTTTTTGATAACATACTGCACTCATCTTACCATCAATTTTCACCAAATTCCCTGTGCCGTTGTAGCTCACACATCCCCAAACCATCAGCGATCCACCTCTGTGTTTCACAGGCCTTGTTGACTCCTCTCCAAATGTAGGGTTTATGGCTGTGGCCAAAAAGCTCAGTTTTGGTCTCATCACTCCAAATGACTTTGTACCAGAAGGTTTTAGGCTTAGTGCTGTTTGGCGTATTGTAAGCGGGATACTTTGTGACATTTGCAAAGTAATGGCTTTCTTCTGGCGACTCGACCATGAAGCCCATCTTTCTTCAAGTGCCTCCTTATTGTACTTATTGAAACAGCCACACCACGTTTTCAGAGAGTCCTGAAGTTTTTTGTTGGTTTTTCTTTGCGTCCCAAACAATTTTCCTGGAAGTTGTGTCTGAAATTTTAGTTTGTCTATCTGACTGTGGTTTGGTTTCAACAGAACCCCTCATTTTCCACTTCTTGATTAGAATTTAAACACTACTGAATGTCATTCTCAATTCCTTGGATATCTTTTTATATCCCTTTCCTGTTTTATACAGTTCACGTACCTTTTCCCGCAGATCCTTTGACAATTATTTTGCTTTCCCCATGACTCAGAATCCAGAAACGTCAGTGCAGCACTGGATGAAAGATGCAAGGGTCTGTCAGGACCATCCAGGTCCATAAAACTGTCTGACCAGTGCTTCAGTGACTAGAAAGCTAACAGATACCTGTCGTAAAAGGGCATTCAGAGCAGAAGTAACCTTTCAGAGACCTCTGCCCAATTCCAAACTTAAAAAATCCACACATGATTCATAAACTCAGACATGAACAAGGTATATATTTGAATGCGGAATTTCATACTTAACAAATTAAGTCCAGGCATGCCCATGCTAAGACATACAAGAGGGAAGATAGCTGACAGACCCCTCCTCGGTGACATGCTTATTTAAGCTACCCTGTGTTTAGTATCCCTGGACACGAAATTCAATGCTGAACAATAATCTCTCAGTTTCAAGAATGCAACCAGTACATATTAGAAGATATGAATAACGGTATAAAAACTGTGTGCAGGGGGGTCATTATACTGTCATCAACCCCAGACAGCCCATGGACCCTCCTTATCCATTTGAGTGGTCAGGGGCATCTGGCCTCACCCCTTTGCTCCCAGAGAAAAAGGGAGATGCAAAGACAGTTTGGAGTTATTTTTTTAACCATCAAACCAGAAACATCTGCCAAGTTTGAGAACCGATTAACATCTGGCTTGTTGACTAAACTCTGTTCAACCCAAAGACATTAATTGTAAGTATACTTCCTCCTTAATTCTACCTTATCTCTCTGTTGCTGTGTATTGTCTTTATTGCTTTGAAACACCTTTTTTCTGTAAATATTTTATTTGCATCTATTTTGACCTTTTCGTTATTAGAACCTTATTCTGAAAAGTGTTAACCTTGTCCCTAAGCTCTTAATGTAAGCTATAAACAAACCTGTTTCCTGAACAGTTCTACTGTCTAGAATAAGGCCTCTGAGCAGGCCTGTCTGAGGTGACAGGGTGTGTTACAGATGATTATGCTAAAATCATAATTGGTATTACTAAATTCATGGAAGTCCTGACTCTTCCGGATCAAAGGTCAGTGGTGGTAGTGAAAGGGTTAATTGCCTAAATTAGCCCGGTGACAATCGCTGCTGGCACCTAGATTGCGGTCCCACAAGCTGGAAAATCTTTGTGCTGGATGCAGCTGAGAGTGTCATTGTTACGTTGGCGATAGTGCGGTGTGAGATTGACCGGTTCTTTGTCACGAGTTAGGAGGACAGGAATCTGATACCGTTCATCACAGTCACCATTTCATTCATTTATCCCAGTTACCCCTTTTGATAGACATGTATACGATTTTAAAAGTCTATGCACTCAATCTGTTTTTTCCTGTTAAAAAAAGTCTTTTAAATAAATATAAATATTTTACATTATTTTTCAAAGTTTACTCATGATATTTACAACTTCAGCTTGGTACATTTAGCTCCGCACAAATTACAGCATTCTTTTTCACACACAAGACGTCGGTGACCTTGCATTGCTTCCACCATGCTCAGCTTCCCATACATACTTTGTCCTAGCATTACCTGGCTGTCACTTACCCTTTTTTTTGTCATTTACATTATAGTGTAACTTCATGCAATAACACATTGCATAATGACGCTAGTGTCAACAATGAATGAATAGATGCGAACAACAGACTATTTATAAGTATATGTATGTTGAACATATTTCCTTATATATGGTCTCTCAGGCTTTGAAATATAATATCGGAGGAAACTCATACACTACAGTATGTGGACTGCTGTTCTGTCTATACTGCTAGTACCACACTACAAGTACAATTTAAACAAGGGCAATAAAATCAGGATCTGGACACTATTAGTCAAGGGAATTTTATTTCCTTCGCTTTTATTAGTTACATTAAATAGATTGAATAGATAAAGCTATAAATCTATTTGTTTTTAAATAATTATTTTTAATGTTCCTGGAAAGCAGGTGTAATGTATATGGCAGAGAATCAATATATCTTGCAGTGTATATTTTGTGTCTTTAGCAGGTGTCTTTAAATAAGAACATTTAAATTGTGGTGCAATTTTATTTTGATCTTTATAAAGTTCAACAATTTTGGATCCCTTGAAGAAGAAATGTGGCTGCCCATTACAGAAAAGTAGGATAAGTGCATATGCACTTACAGTTATCTCTTAGTCCCCCTGAAAAGTTTTACAAATACCTGATGATTCTTTTGGTGAAGTCCACCTAATACAGTTTACTGTGACATGATAACAATGTTGCCCTGCTCCTAAATTCAGAGTAGAGTTGCTATTCTCATGTAGGCTTTTAAGAAAGGAAGGTGAGTATGTCATGAGTTAGCAGCTGCTTCATCCCTATATCTTATGTGGAAAATATGCATCTCCCATGGGACTTCATTGCAGCCAAAATTATACAGGCAAGCCATCAGGATTACTTGTGACATGGTTCCTATACAGATCCTAGTGGGGCCAGCTCAGTCCTAATATACTGCATCTCTTTCATAAATTCATCCTTTCTTGGCTGGTATACTTCATTTCCCTATACGTTCATCCATCTTTGGCTGGATCATTAAAGTGTTTGTTACCCTAAAAAAAAAAAAAAAAATAGATCATGTTCCCTTAAAGCATGGTGTACAGCACAGTGCTGTGTAATTTGGCTCTCTGTATCACCTGAATTACCTGGCTGATCCTGCCTGGTTCTGCCCTCCCCTTTGTAAACCGACCGCGGTTTATCATGGCTGCTTAGCCCTGACACCGTGGTCAGTTTATGTGCCTCTGTCATCTGCAGCTCTCCTGTCTCTCCTCTGTCCTCTCTCCCCTCTCCCTGTCTGCCTGTCAGCTCTGTGTCAGGGCCCGCCCCTCCCCTCCTGCTGCTGAAATAACAGTAAAAAGTACATGGCTAGTTTACAGTTTTTGCCCCCGCCTGTCTGTCTTTGATCTCTTGTGGATTGCATGACCCCCCCATCTTCACTGGGGACCCCCATAAGACATGCTACAGCAATCTTAAGCTCTATATTTAGTCTATTCACGTATGTATATTTCACCTTATATCCCTGAAAACGAATGTATGCAGTTGAAACGCATTGGAAAAATGTTGTGGTTATCCAATTAATAGATTACACATGATATATGGTATTTCTACTCCTGATTTGGAGACCATGAAATGACATTAAACATTAGACTAGATGTCATGCAGTCTGGACTATAGGAATTTTAATCTTGTATAATAAAACATTTTTTACTTTTATATTACACGACTCATCTTGTCTGTATAATTTTGGCTGCAATAAAGTCCCATGGGAGATGCATATTTTCTCATGTAGGCTGTGCCGGCTTACACTACAGTGGGATGAAACAGTGTTACAGGGGTATGGCTGACAGTATTGTCAACGGATTAATAGCACTGCCACTTTTTTTGAAACCCTTCTACTGTGAGCTGCAGTGTCTGGGAGGGGAAATATATGAGTCACAAATGAAGGCAAATTTGGATCAGTCAGGGAAGGTAAATTATTTTTTTTTTGCTTTCAATAAGAGGTTTGTGCATCGCATTAGTAACTGGATCAAGTACTTGTTTAGACTGACATAGAGGAGCCTTACATTATTAGCACATGATGTTGATTTTCATTAAAGCTGAACTCCATCCTTACTTTCTCTCTTGCACAATTGCACATGCTCCTCTTCTGCACTGAATTTATTCACTCTGATTTTACTGCACACTGTGAGATCCAAACAAGTCAAATGGAGCTAGCCTCATTTCCTGGCTGGAGGATGTCCAACATTATCTAACTCTTTTCCCTATTTAAGCTTTACTGCCCCTGGCCCACCCCTTTCATTCATTGGATTTCAGTTCTTTCAATCACGGAGACAGTTTGCATGCAACTCCTACATAGAGCCAGCATGCATCGGAGGATGACTGAGGCAGGGTGCTGTGATATAGCAATATATACAGCACCTTGCTGGTCCCTTCCTTTAGCCATGAGAGGCACAGAGACACCCAGTGATGACTTCCTGGATCTAAAATAACACATATAATGAACCGTTAAACCATTCTGATGAGAAGAGAAAGAAGGAAAAAGGGAAGGTAAAACCAAACTTAACTTCAGCTTTAAATATTTTGATTGATGGATTTCAAATCTATGATGGGACTCGTGTTTGAACTAATGGAATATTACAACCCCTGACAAAAAGTGTGGAATCACCACTCTTGGAAAATGTTCATTCACTTGTTTAATTGTGTAGAAAAAATACTAATCACAGACATGCCTCAAAACTATTTCCATTTAACATTCCAACCTTCTGGCTTTAAGAAACACTTAAAAAATACCAAGAAAGAAAACTGTAGTCAATTGCAACTGTTCCGTTACAAGATTTCCATGTAACATAAATATGCAGCTATAGTAATGTTTTTATAGTTGGTTATTACAATGCCATCTTGTGGTTCTTTTGGATATTACACCTTTCTATTGTATTTTCTAAGTGTGTACCTCCCATCCTCTGTGAGCTATTTCCTCTTCCTAGTTCACTCTACTTTGTGACTTCCTGTTCCTGGTGCACTCTGCTATTCTATTTCCTCTTCCTGTGTCCTCTCTCTCATGAGGTAAAGAATATGGCCACATGCTAGAAGGCCTCACTCAATCTACTCGCATCCTAGGACACATTACTATGTTTTGACCTGCAGTTACCATCTTTCGACCATCTGTCACATTTGTTGTATGCTGTACCTGCTATTCCAATGAATAAACGCTCATGGAAGAAATCGGTAATTGGTGAGTCACTATCTGATAAGAACTGTCTGCGGTGATCATATCTGCTTATACAGGCCAGGCATAGAGGTCTCAACAAGGGATAAGTCGCCATTACAACAGTTAGGAGTCAGAATAGCAACTGTTTTTGCAGATTGAGCAGAGGAAAAAATATGGAATCACCCGATTATAAGGAAAATATTATGGAATCATGAAAATAACACTACAGTACACCACTAGTACTTTGTTGCACCACCTCTGGCTTTTATAACAGCTTGAATTCTCTGAGGCATGGATTTAACTATTGATACACAGTATTCTTCATCAACCTGGCTCCAACTTTTTTTTATTGCAGTTGTCAGATCAGCTTTGCAGTTTGGAGCCTTTTCATGGACCATTTCCACCATAGATTTTCAATTGGATTGAGGTCCAGACTATTTGCAGGCCATGCCATTGACATTATATGTCTTTCTTGAAGAGAAGTTTTCACAGCTTTTGCCCTATGGCAAGATGCATTAGCATCCTGAAAAAGGATGCCATCATTACCAAACATCCTTTCAATTGATGGAATAAGAAAAGTGTCCAAAATATCAGCATAAGCTTGTGCATTTTTGAAGATCTCCCCCGTACCTTTACCTGACATGCAACCCATATCATCAATGATTGTGGAAATTTGCATGTTTTCTTCAGGAAGTCATCTTCATACATTTCATTGAAACGGCACCAAACAAAAGTTTCAGCATCATCACCCTGCACAATGCAGATTGGTGATTCATCACTGAATATCATTTCATCCAGTCATCCACAGTCCATGATTGCTTTTCTTTAGCCCACTGTAACCTTGTTTTTTTCTGTTTAGGTGTTAGTGATGGTTTTCGTTTAGCTCTTTTTTATGTAAATCCCAATTCCTTTAGGCAGTGTCTTACAGTTCGGTCACAGACATTGACTCCAGTTTCTGACCATTTGCTCCTCATTTGTTTTGTTGTGCATTTTCTGTTTTCAAGGCATATTTGCTCTACATTTTCTAACTTGACGCTTTGATGTCTTCATCGGTCTACCAGTACGCTTCCCTTTAACAACCTTCCCATTTGATTTGTACTTGGTCCAGATTTTAGACACAGCTGACTGGGAACAACCAACATCTTTTGCAACATTCCATGATGATTTGCTTTCTTGAAGAAGTTTTATAATCCTCTCCTTTGTTTCAACTGGCATCTCTCATGTTGGATCTATGATTCATGTCAATCAGGTTGGTGCAACAGCTCACTAAGGTGTGCAAGCACTATTTTTTAACTGCACACTAGTTAACAGATGTATTCTGGTGCAGATGTTTGTTTTAGAACTGCAAAGTACATGGTGATTCCATAATATTTTCCTCAGAATTGAGTGATACCATATTTTTTTCCTCCGCTTGATCTGCAAAAACAGTTGCAATTTTTTTTAAGGGTTTCTTAAAGCCAGAAGGTTGGAATGTTACATGAAAATAGTTTTGAGGCGTGTCTGTGATTAGTTTTCTTTTCTACACAATTAAACAATTGAATGAACATTTTCCAAGAGTGGTGATTCCATACTTTTTGCCAGGGGTTATACTTCAGCCCTGCCCAGTTTGCCTCTGTGGACTACAGGTCACCTCTTCTGCCATGCTATGGAGATAAGAAGGTCTGTAGTCCAAATAAGGAGCTAGCAGCCTAAGGTGACAGTGTTGCTTCTTCACAGATACAGTACAATAAGTAAGTGTGAAAACTAAATAGCCTATAGCATTTCAGCTTTTGGAGAGGTTCTTTCCATTGAACATGCAAAAACGGTTATACGATTTTGCATGAAAATAACTTTTTTATGATCTAGTCTTCCCTTTAATCATTTGAAGACCAGATCTTTACATCCTCTTCTGGTCCAGGTATTTTTTTTCAGTTTTCAGTGCTGTCACACTGTGAATGACAATTATTCAGTCATGCAACCCTGTACCCAAATTAATTTTATATATCTTTTTTTTAAGAAAATAGAGCTTCCTTTTGTTGATTGTTTTTGGTACTTAATCGCCACTGGGTTTTTAATATTTTTGCTATGTAAAATCACTTTAGGCCAAAATGTATTCTGATATATTTCTTTGGTTAAAAAAAGTCAGTGTAAATGATGTCGTCTGTGTGAAGGTTATCTACAAACTATGGTATGTGTATTTGAAAATTGAACAATCCTGAAGTTTTGATTGCCTACCTCAAATACCCCAATAATGAAAGTAGACAGTCCAAGGTATTTAACAAAAAGCATAGTGAGTTATATTTTTTTTGCCAAAATTCTTTGAAACATGATGGGGAAAGATGGGGAAATTATAATTTTAACAAGGTAAATCTGGGGGGGGGGGCTAGCCATGGAGCACGGTGGACAGATTAGCACAAAACAACCCTCCAGGGCTTGCTATTTTACATCCTACACCTGTGTTTTGCCCTTTAAACACCTGTGACACCCACGACCATGTCAAAAAAGCGTAAGGAGGTTTGAATACCTCCAAAACTCACAGCATTCTTCCAGCATCAGCAATGTGGGAGCAAGCAAGATGGCGCTAGCGGGCCTTCTACCCAAGCTTCCAGAGTGGCACCATGGTCCCCTCATCAGGGATCACATGCTTCAGCCAGCAACTCACCAATCAGCCCTAACTCAGGCAACTCCACTCTTTTGTCTGGAAGTCCAGAGTAATCCAGATTTAAGATGGACAAGCAGAACATATTCGATCCAACCCCTCAATTACCGGTATACAAATAGGAAACTCTTAACATAAAATAGGCCTATATGCTGACGATGTGATTCTCTTCCTTACAAATCCCCTTCTCACTCTCCCGCACTTAACTCATCTTCTAGATCACTTCAGCTCGCTCTCGCTCTATAAATTAAATAATAATAAATGTCAAATGCTCCCCATCAACTTACCCCCTCTTACCAAACAATATATTTCTAAACTTACCCCTTTCTCGTGGGCTCCAGCATCCTCTCTTCAATATCTTGGGATCCAATTGACTACACCAAGCTCTAATATGTTCCACACTAACTACAATGCACTGATATCGAAAATCTCCAGCATCTCCTCTTCAGTTCAAAAGATAACACCTTCATGGACAGGCCGCATCGCCTTAGTAAAGATGTTTATCCTACCTCACATTCTATACCTCTTCCACGCCCTTCCAATACCTTTTCTTACAACTCATCTGAAGAAGCTACAATCTATTATTAGTAACACGATTTGGCGAGGGAAACGCCCCAGATTCAAAACAACATATCTCCTCCGCCCGGTTAAGTTTAGCGGAATGGGGGCCCCGAACATCTCCTTTTACTACAAGGCCAGCATATTAAACCACTCCAGAACATGGTGGTCCCCCAACTCCTCTTCACCCACGCTACAACTTGACAAAGAGATCTTACAGCAAGACTTGAAAGCCTACCTAGGTGCCTTGATCCTTCATCCCCATCCCCAGAGACACTTTCTGGACACCATTAATGCAACCCACACAGTATGGTCTTCGCTTAGAAACATAACACCTACCTTGTCCCAAAATACCCTGGATCTCATCCCACTATCCTCCCTGGGAAAAATAATACCGGACCTCAACACCCAAAAATGGACCTCGGCTGGAATCACTACAGTGGGGCAATTATACGCCCACAAGGTATTCTGCTCCTTCCAAGACCTTTTCTCATCCTATCAGCTTCCCTGTACTTCATTTTACCAGTACCTTCAAATACGTCATGCACTAAAAGATATTCAAATCAGTGACTCTGATTCGTTAAGTCCCATTCTGGACATACTACGCTCACCCACGAAAACTCTCACAGGTATAGGTCCCCTATACCTAGCCCTATCATCCTCAGCCAAACTACAAAAACCAAAGCCTTTCACAACCTGGGAAAAAACACTCTCCTTCACAGCAACCCCAGAACAATGGCACACAGCACAACTCCTTCCAAGGAAACATTCCAAATGTACTCTCCACTGGGAAAACGCACAGAAAATCTCATTCAACTGGTATCTGACCCCTCAGAAACTGGCCAAAATATACCCAGACCAGTCTCCGCTATGTTGGAGGAATTGCAACAACCAAGGTTCTCTTTACCACATATGGTGGCAATGCCCTTTTGTCCAACCCTTCTGGGATCAACTCTTCAAACTAACCTCTTCCATCATCAACCACAACCTATCTCCGGACCCCAAAGTAGCCCTACTCGGAATAGGCATCGAAACGTGGCCTGTTAAATACCACTCCATCATTACACATATCTTTATAGCGGCCAGACTCGCTATAGCCCGCAAATGGAAATCCACTACCCCACCAAGCATCGGTGAAGTGACTCTCATTCTCAACGACCACGCTCAGCAGGAATACACTTTCGCAAAGGCTCACCTTAAACAAGATCTGTTCCTCAAAGCTTGGCACCCATGGACAACACACCCACAATCTTCATTCCAATGCTAATCCACATAACCGATGACTCTCAGCTTCAAAATTTCAAACTCATGCCTCAATGTGACCAAAAAGCATTAATTATTACTAAGCCCAAGACACCGTTTTGTTCCCAATAGGGGTGTCAGGGCAACGATAACGCTACTTTTCTCTCACACTTGGAAGTATTCAGATGCCCAGAGGCCTCATTGAGAGCATGTGTCTAATTACCTTATAAAGTCATACTTCACTATGTGTTCTTGAAACCATATTGTCTATTACTGCCTTTTTTTTTCTCATTGTATGATTCAAAAAAATCCAATAAAAATTTAATGGAAAAAAAAAGATGGACAAGCAGAGCAAAGACCATGAAGTGAGCTTTAGTGCAGGGAACTGCCTGACATCATTGAGGAGTTCTTAATTTCCAATCAACTAGTATTAGACTCAGTTATGAATGTCATGTTGATGTCATTGAGAGGCTCACTCCAGGCAGATTTGATGTAATGTATGCATACATTTAACAAGGAGCTGAAAGGTGTTGTTTATATTTTATCTTTTTTAAGTACGGTCACTCTTCATGAAATAAACAGTTCCTCTTGAAATCTCTCACACATCCATCTGAGTTGAAAATTTCTGAGGTCTTGCCACTTCTGGATCTGGCCACTAGAGGGTAACCAATTTCCACATTGAGTAGACCCCTACACTGAGGCAGTTTTCAGGCATTTTAGCGCTAAAAATAGTGCCTGTAAAGCGCTTGAAAACTGCCTCCCATGCCACCCCAGTGTGAGAGCCCGAGTGCTTTCACACTGCGACGGTGCGCTTGCGGGATGGGAGAGAGAGAAGAAAACGCCTGCAAGCAGCATCTTTGGGGCTGTTTGGGAGCACTGTATACAATGCTCCCAAACTGCCCCTGCCCATTGGAATGAATGGGCAGCGCTTCAGAAGCTCCGCAACACGGGCGCTTTTAGCCCCTTCTTGGGGGTTAAAAGTGCCACTTAAACAGCGGTAAAGCACCACTAGAACTAGCGGCAGCTTTACCGCTAATGGACCCACAACCCCAGTGTGAAAGGGCTCTAAAAGTAAATTACCACTACACACTCAACTTCTTACCTACACACTATAGGACTGACCTTTTTATCTATTAACTCAAATGGCCTCAATCACCCCGTCAAACACAAGTCCCTTTGGGAAGAAGCCCTGAATTTCAAATGTGGTGTCATATGTGTGCAGGAGACACACCTCTGCAACAAGTCACCACCTATATGCACACATAGGAATTTTCCCCATGTATTCTCTGCCAATGCGGATTAAAAAAAAAGGGGAGTCCTGACGGTCATAAAGGGCACTGTGAATTCCACTCTTCACAAGGAAATTAAAGATCCCTAAGGCAGGTATTAATCTACAACATCAATTCTATGACAACCACACTGGTAAACGTGTATGCTCCTAATGCAAACCAAATGCGCTTTTTCAACAAGCTATTAAAGACTGCACACAAACACCAACAAGGTGGATTACTCCTGTGTGGGGACATTAACCACTTCACCCCTGGAAGGATTTCCCACTGTAGGACCAGAGCACTTTTTTTCAATTTGGCACTGCACTGCTTTAACTGGTAATTGCACGGTCATGCAATGCTGAACCCAAACAAAATTTGCGTCCTTTTTTTCCCATAAATAGAGTTTTCTTTTGATGGTATTTGTTCACCTCTGGCCTTTTTATTTTTTGCAATTTTTAAATGAAAAAAGAACGAAAATTTTGAAAAAAAATGACATTTTATACTTTTTGTTATTAGAAAAATACAATAAACTAAATTTTAGTCATAAATTTTTGCCAAAATGCATTCAGCCACATGACTCGGGTAAACAAAAAGTCAATTAGCGTATATTTATTGGTTTGCGCAAAAGTTATAGCGTCTACAAACTTTTTATTTTATGACTGTCTATCTTATTTCCAGAGGTGCTATAATGGAAGGGCAGTACAAACCCCCCCCCCCCCCCCAAATGACCCCATTTTGGAAAGTAGACACCCCAAGGAATTAACTGAGAGGCATATTGAGCCCATTGAATATTTTTTTTTGTCACAAGTGATTGAAAAATGACAAAAAAAAATACACAAATTTGTCACTGAAATTATATATTGCTCACACATGCCATGGGTATATGTGGAATTACACCCCAAAATACATCCTGCTGCTTCTCCTGAGTACGGTGATACCCCATGTGTGAGACTTTTTGAGAACCTATCTGCCTATGGGACCACGAGAACCAATCACCGCCTTCAGGATTTCTAAGGGCAAAAATGTATGCCTTCACCCCACACTACCTATCACAGTTGCGGAGGCCATGAAATGCCTAGATAGCAAAAAAAAAACCAAATGACCCCATTTTGGAAAGTAGACACTCCAAGCTATGTGCTGAGAGGCACATTGAGTATTTTGCAGGTCTCACTTTTTATCACAAAGTTTTGAGATTTGAAAAAAGAAAAAAAAATCAATTTATTTCTTCATTTTCCAAAACAAATTAGAGCTGCAAAATATGCACCATGCCTCTTAGCAAATACCTTGGGGTGTCTACTTTCCAAAATGGGATAATTTGGGGGGCTTTTGTGCTACCTTGACATTTCAGGGCCTCCAAAACCGTGATAGGTACTGAGGAGTAAAATCACCATGTTATGCTCTTAGAAAGCGCTTTGTACGCGGATAGGCTCCCAAAAAGTCTCACACATGGGGTACCCCTGTACTCAGGAGAAGCAGCAGAATGTATTTTGGGATGTAATTTCATATATACCCATGGCATGTGTGAGCAATATATAATTTACATATGGTGGGAGCAAACGCTATTGCTGTCACCCTAAATAAATCAGCGCTGCAGCTGGCGTACCTGAAAACCAAATAAAGATTAATAAAACACAGTAACATATAAAAAAATAACATTCCTGCTAAGAAGAAAAAATAATTAAACGTTACATGAAAACATTATAAAAATATAACATACCTGCAAAAAAAAAAAAAAACATGAAAATAAACAGCAACAAAACATTACAGGTATTCATAAAAAACAATAGAGAGAGCAATAGAAAGAGAATAGAGAGAAAATAGAGATAGAAAAACAAGAAACTTACAACTGTTTTTGGCTTTTATTATTTTATATTTTTTTTGTTTTTTATAACTTTTTTTATTGTTTTTGGTACGTTTTTTTTTTTAATAACAGTAAACAGTAAAGGTTAGGGTCTCTAAAAATGCGGTGACATCTTTGGAGACCCTGTGAACATGTGCCCTATTCCTGTGTAGTGCTGTTCCCTACGCTAATACTCAACTAGTATATGGTAGCGCTCGAAACAGTCACTGATGCAGAGACCAGGCTGGCCAAAATATGTACGGCAATAATAAAGGGTGTCACGCCTGTATCCGCATCGTTGCCAGACACAACATCTGTTTTGGGGGGCTTGGGTGGTAGGGGTACCAGGGATGGCATGTGGAAAATGCTCACTGCATTTGGATTGGGAACATGGGGCATAGAACCATCTGGATACAGAAGGGCTCTGATGATCTCTTCCTGGAATTGAAGGAGAGGTCCAGTCCATCCTAACGTTTTGTATAGCACAAAAGCGTTCAGCAAAGCCAATTGGAAAAGTAAACAGACATTTTTTTGCACCATCATCTGGACTTACAGGCAATTAAGTATGGCACTAATAACTGGTCGTTGAGGTCCACCTCTCCCACATTTTGGTTATACTCATGGACACAGAGGGGCTTCTCCACAATACCAGTCACCGTTCTCAGTTGGATAGCCATGTCTGCGTGAATGGAGGAAAAAACAAAAACATTCTTTGTATCCCTCCACTTCACCGCAAGCAAATTACTACATCTCAAGCAGGCTCTCTCCCCCCGACTAAGTCGGGATTCTACCAGCTGTTGGGGGAAGCCACGACGATTAGATCGCACGGTGCCACATGCGCCAATTCGGTGATCAAACAAGTGACTAAAAAGTGGAACGCTTGTGTAGTAATTGTCCACATAGGGGTGACACCAAGCTCCACACAATTTTGCCAGCACGTCCTATGTAGTCTGGCCATCCTTCCGGCTCTATGTGACTATCGTTGCCCTCATAAACCATAAAACGACATGTATAGCCTGTGGTCCTGTCATAGAGCTTATACATCTTGACCCCGTATCTGGAACGTTTGCTGGGGACATACTGTTTGAAAGCAAGACTGCCAGCAAATTTAATCAGGGACTCGTCTACGCACACAACTTGGTTGGGAATAAAATGTGCTGCAAACTGCTGATTGAAGTGATTTATGAGGGGCCGAATTTTGTAGAGCCGGTCATATTCAGTGTCCCCATGTGGACGACCAAGTTCATTGTCGTTGAAATGCATGAACCGGGGGGGGCGTGGCCTGGCACCATTAGCGGTAGAAGCACAGAGAAGGAGCTCCGGTGATCCACAGAGCAATCCACAGCAATCCTGCTTCAGCAGCAATTTGAAAAAGGTATCACCACTTCAGTCCTTCTCTCCCCACTCTCTGCTGTGGATCGGAACCAGTTTTTAATGGTTTTAAACTGCCACCTCAGTCTGTTCAGGCCGCCAGCACAGCTGGCCTTCTTCGTGCCATCCATGGCTGCCTCTCACACCCAATCCCCATATACACCATCCAGGCAGAAGTCCACCTCCTATCCTTTTCCTCTGCAGAACTGTGACCAGCGGATCCGACTATAGCGGCCCGAGGACTCGATTCTAGGCCGTATGCGAGACCGCTGCTTCATTGTGGCCTACTAAATCCTCTGCGGCAGCCATCTTGCTACACCCAGGGCCCGCAATATTACTCATACCTCAGCCACCGCAATGCTTGAGAGTCTGGGACAGATCAGTTAACTTCCCTTACTGATAGCTACCTGTCAAGCAGCATCCCGCACCAAAAGATCTGCTCGAATTCAACCTGAGGCCTACTTACAGCGGCCATCTTGGCACACCCATCCATAACACATCTTCTCCTGCCTGACAACTCATCAGACACAAGGAGCGCAAAAGGGGCAGGTATTAAAATGGCAGTCTAAGCCAAAGCTCTGAGCTATGGACTGGAGCACTATATCCTCCTGAGAGCCTCTACTAGCCGCTAGTGCCTCTTACTCTAGTACTACTCTTTCCAAGTAAGATGGCAACAAGGAAACGGAAAGAGGAACACCACCCCAAAAAATGAGCAGCCTTCTTCCACAGATCAGCACCAATGGATAACAGAACACTAATCAACGCCGATGAAAGCACCAACGCCACATCTGCGGCTTATACCGATCTGCCGGACGCAGATCCTGAAGACCAGGATAACACACTTACTCCACTCCACACAGGTGACTCTTCACCCACGTATCCTTCCACAGGCAGCCCAGCCAAAGCCAGAATGCGACTGGATTCACCCTCTTACATCACCACAATGGTGAGCAAAGATTTGATACCCACAAATCCAGATGGGGAACTACACACATCCATAGCATCTTTTCCAACTACAGGGCAACCGGTATTCGACTCCACAATGAAAGAAATGCTACTTTCATTTCAATCCTCTCTAATGTCTAACCTCTCTGGCCTATTCAACAAGTTCAACAACGATATACAGCACATAGGAGACAGAGTTGGGTACATGGAGAGTAAAATGGAGCAATGCACAAATACTGTCAATGAATTGGTAGACGCCTACGAAGATTCAAAAGAAGATGCCACTTGGATCAAAGCGAAGCTAGTGGACCTTGCAGACCGCTCAAGTCGCAATAACATCAAACTGCACGGAGTCCCCGATACTATTCCCCCCAACTACGCCCGTGATCTAATCTCTGCCTTAATTCCCGGCCTATCACAAGTAGAAATGACCATAGACCATATCCACCGCATTCCAAAACCTGAACACCTGGCAGACTCAATTCCCAGGGATGTGCTGATGAAAATTCATTTCTTTCCAGTTAAAGAACAACTACTCATAAAAGCAAGACAACGTAACAATCTACCAGCCCCCTTTGATCAAATACAAATCTACGCCGACCTATCACAATATACCCTACAAATGAGAAGGCAACTCAAAACTATAACCAAAGCATTAAACAACCATAAAATAGCTTACAAGTGATGTTACCCAGCTACTTTGCTAATTACTCAAAATGGTGCAACACATACAGTAAACCACTTACCTGAAGGCTTTAAATTGCTACATTCCTGGAAAATCTTACCAGATCCTCCACAAGATCACTTTCCTTCAAGCAGGCAACATCTTGGTGACCACATTCACCACAAACACCATAGACCTAACTACTAATGAATAGTGTTGAGCGAACCCGGACTGTAACGTTCGGGTCCGTACCGAACTTTAGGGTGTCCGTGGCACGGACCCGGACCCGGACATTTCAAAAATCGTTCGGGTGCCTGGGCTTGCAATGTCAGGCCCAAGCGAGTTGTGATAAGTAATCATCAATCCAGATACCACAAACACCACTTACACCAGTGGTTCTACAACGGACGAACTTCCTTTCACTAGAACACCTCCTAGACCATTCTAAAAGGTCCTTACATCGTTAAATTTCGGAAGTCCATTCACCAAATGACATACACAACGTGGTAAAACTCATTAATCGTTTCATCGACCCATTGTAGTGAACATTCGATAAAATACCAACAAATTACGAAACCAATATCAAAACTCAACGGAAGAGTAAACATCCCATATAACACTATCCAGCCGCATCTAAACATAAACT
>BLSH010197962.1:312338-324719 GCA_018402905.1 Glandirana rugosa
TAAGGTTCTTTTTTATAAGAAGCATCAACAGTGTCTTCATTACTGGTATGCATGTTTGCTTACTCATCTAATTACTGAGTTGTCATGTTTGTATTCTTGTTCAAGAAAAAAATCTTGAATCACTGCCAAAGAAACAGTTGCAGTAATTTATGTTTTATCTCTTATTTGATGGTTCAAGTTCTCACAGATACGCTGAAAGAGCAGTATACATTTTGTTTTTTTCATTGGACAGATTGACTGAATAATACTCGTGGATGTACTTTCTCTGTTTATCCTGTGACATGGTACACAATTTTGCAACTTCTGGCATCTTAGTTATTTCCACTGGTGTTGCCAATTTTCAGTTGTATAATGGAAGCAATACCTGCAGAGACAAAAAGACAAATGATTGTGAAGAAGTGATAAGATATTATTAAAAGTACATGCTCATGAATCGTTACAATCTAAATGTTTTACATCTACATATTGAAATCAAGATTTCGGCCTCATACACACGGGCGTATCTTTAAAAATAAACAAAACGTCGGGCCCGACGTCAAGGTAAAAAAATCAGCGTTTTTCGGCGTTATGCATCGTCGTTAGTGAACATTAGTGAGCATCGGCGTCAATAGGCGTTTTTAAAAAAAAAAAAACATCCCTCTGCTATTTTTCAACCTAAAAATGTTGGCGTCAAAAAACGCCGGAAAACGCTGGTACAATATTAGTTGCCGTTTGTTGGCGTTTTGCAGCGTCGGCGTCAAAAAATGCCAAAACGTTACAGCCTCAAAACGCGATGGCCGTGGGTTCTACTTTCAGCTCACTAACGCCGACGCCATCTACAGCTCAAAAACGCCGACATTTTTATGGGGCCATTGACTAACATGGAGAGCTGCAAAAAACGCTGGAAAACACCGGCGTCAAAAAACGTTGGTGTGTATGAGGCCTTAAGAGGGAAAAAAAAGGCCAATTTTATATGAGACATAAACTTGGTAGATTTGCCATGGATCTAAAGATATACAGCTAGCAAGTATATGTAAAGCCAAAACCTTTTCAGGTTAAGTTAAATTAGGAAAGGTTTAAAACCCCAGTTGGGATATTTTTTTCTGCCTGTGTTCCACTTTGGAGCTTTCATTTCATGTCCTGTCATGGAGACACAACACAAAACAAAAGCAAACTGGATTTATATCAGTCGTCAAAGGAATGTCTGTCCCCACTGAAGGATTTTTCCTTATCTTTGTGACTACTCAAAAGTTTTGGCTGTTCCATGATATCTGGCCAGGACTTAATTTACTAAGTGCTAAATGTGCATGGTAGAAAATACTGTTGCAAGGTGGCATAAATGGCGGTTTAGGGGCACGCTCTAGTGCCCGCCACGAGCTCCAGCAGTGTGGCCACGGGTCGGGTGGACTCTATGTTCCCCGCTCTGACAGGGGACATAACACTGATCTACTGATCCCTGTCACCGGGATCAGTTAGATCTGTTATGCCCCTGACAGCCCAGCCCCCACACAGTGAGAACACGCCTAGGGAACACAGTTAACCCCTTCATTGCCCCCTGCAGGTTAACCCCTTCCCTGCCAGTGACATTTATACAGTAATCAGTGGCTATTTTAGATCTAATCGCTGTATAAATGTCGATGGTCCCAAAAGTGTCAAAAATGTCTGACATGTACACCGCAATACCACAGTCCTGATAAAATTCTCAGATCACCGCCATTACCAGTAAAAAAAAAAAATTGGTAAAAACGCCATAAATAAATTCTCATGGTTTGTAAACGTGGCAGCTTTTGCGCAAATCAATCAATAAACGCCAATTGTGATTTTTTTTACCAAAATATGTAGAAGAATATATATCGGCCAAAACTGATGAATACATTCGTTATTTTATATTTTTTTGGCTATGTATTTTAGCAAAATTAAGAAATATTTTTTTTTGCAAAATTGTTGCTCCTTTTTTTGTTTATAGCGGTGATCATAAGTGACACAGAGGTGATCAAATACCACCATAAGAAAGCTCTATTTGAGGGTAAAAAAGGACGCAAATTTAGTTTGGGTACGTCGCACGACCGCGCAATTGTCAGTTAAAGCGACGCAGTGCCGAATCGCAAAAAGTGCTCTGGTCCTAATGTGGGAAATCCTTCGGGGGCTGAAGTGGTTAATTGAACTTTGACTAAAAAAACCTGGAAGTGGTTGGTTGCTATGCAGAGCTGCCTGAATTTTGCACTCTAGCATTTTAGTAGATCAACCCCATAGAGAGGGTGAATCTTAACAACTGGGGCACAGATAGCAATAAAAACATGAAAAGGGTCTATAACTTCCCTAATGTACCCAAAATTAACCACTTCCCGCCCGGCGTATAGACAAATGATGTCCGGGCGGTGGGTTCATTATCCTGACTGGACGTTTATTGACGTCCTCAGGATAATCCACAATCGGTGGTGCCGTGGGTCAGTCTGACCCACCACATTACCGACCAAGGTAAAAGGCTTCGATCCGAAGCCTTTTACCATGTGATCAGCCGTGACCAATCACGGCTGATCACAGTGTAAATAGGAAGAGCCATTTATCGGCTTTTCCTCTGCTCAGGTCTGCAGACCTGAGCAGCGGAGAGATGATCGGCTGCTTACCTGATGAGGGGGGGGCTGCGCTGAATGTTTATCAGCGCAGTCACCCTCAGGATCACCCCACTGGACCACCAGGGAGCCTGCCCAGGACCACCAGGGAGCCCCCCCAGACATCACAAAGAGGCCACCCAGGACCACCAGGGAAGGACCACAGAGGCCACCCAGGACCACCAGGGAGTCCCCACTAGACCACCAGGTAAGGGCAATATTATGCACTGTAGGGATGACACTGTGCCCATGTATGATGCCTGCCAGTGCCATCCCTAACAGTGCTTGTTGAACCAGTGCCCACCACTGCCACCTATAAGTGCCCACCTGTGCCACCTATCAGTGCCCACTTGTGCCACCTATCAGTGCCCACATGTGCCATCTAAACGTGCCACCTATCAGTGCCCATCAGTGCCACCTATGAGTGTCCATCAGTGCCGCATATCAGTGCCACGTATCAGTGCCCGCCAGTGTTGCTTGTCAGTGCCGCCAATCAGTGCTGCATATGTGCCCCATCATCAGTGCAACCTTATCAGTGCTACCTCATCAGTGCCAATCTGTACTGCCTCATCAGTGCCTGCCAGTGTAGCCTCATCAGTGCCCATCAGTGTAGCCACATCAGTGCCCGTCAGTGAAGGAGAAAATGTACTTTATACAAACTTTTGTGACAAAGAAAAATGTTTTTTTTTTTTCTAAATTTTCGGTCTTTTTTTTTATAGCGCAAAAAATAAAAATAGCAGGCATGATCAAATACCACCAAAAGAAAGCTCTATTTGCGGGAACAAAATGATAAAAATTTTGTTTGGGTACAGCGTCGCTCGACTGCGCAATTCTCATTCAAATCGCAACAGCACTGAAAGCTGAAAATTGGTGTGGGCGGGAAGTGTTCTGGAAATTAAGTGCTTATAGGTATACACAGGGGCGTAACGATAGGGGTTGCAGGGGTTGCAATTGCAACCGGGCCCCATGGTCCAGGGGGCCCATGTGCCTCCCTTGTACACCTGAATAGGAGGGATGGCGGAGGTGGCATTTAGAGGACCCAATCTCCTCCATTTTCCTCTATCCAGTTTACTTGTCTTCTGCTGTTCCCAGGGCCCCTGTGTGCTTCCCTGGTCCCCCTGGGGCCTGCTGCAGAACTTGTGAAAGGGCCCCACTGCAGTACTGTAATAAAGGGACCCACAAGAGGAGTAAAGGGCCCCAGGATCGGTGGGAAGAGGGAAGGGCCCTGGTCGGGGGGCCCTTCATAATTTCTTGCACCGGGGCCCTGAAGGTTCTAGTTACGCCTCTGGGTATACAGAAGATATCTAAAAGAAAACTTAATGTATTTGATTGATAGCTTAAAGCAGATCTTCACCCTCATAACAATCATCCCTCCTCTACACAAATAGCTCTTTTTTTTTCTTCTTTTTAAGAAAAGTCTTGCGGCCATTCCCTCCCCATGCACGTCACTTGCCTAGGCTACTGACATGCAATGTGCTCCCAGGGCCTCCTAGGATGTGTGTGTGCATATCCCAGGAGGCAACGGGAGCACATTGAATGGCATAGTCTTTCAGGATGAGGATGAGGGGGCAGGCCTTGTAACGCATTATCGGGAGACCCGCTGGCTGAACCCAGAACGGTCAGTCTCCTGCTAAGGACACACAAAAAACATGGCGGCACAGATTATAGCAGTGGCAGAAGAGAAGAGGTTCTCAACAGGACAGAGCTGGATCCACTAGGGGCATGCATATTTGAGCATGTGTCATTTTAGTATATTTAATGTATTTTACATTTGTACCATGTTGTCATATCTGCCTAAACACACAAGAATTTCCAGTATTGCAAGGAACAAGAAAACTCCAGCATCACTTTGCATGTATCTCATCAGATATTAAACGCTCAGTCTACGTCTTACTCTCAAATAACAACCTAAATCTGTTATTAGTGAAAGGTTTGCTTGAGTAAGAAGTTGTATTGCACTGGATTATTTCTCACAAATTTACATCTAGTGGAAGGTTGGGGATGCTATATTTTGTACAACAGGTTACATGTATGCCAAATTGGGATAACTCCTGCTTTAGATTTGTTACATATTCTCATTTACACAGCAGCTTACCACTTTAGATGCGCTTTTCTGATAACTCCAGTACATAAATAAGTAAAGAACAGACTGTAGCGCTAAAAGTGAACTGGTTTAGAATACAAACATAGTCGAAGGTCACCAAAAATTGTTAATTGTAAAGGTCAGAAACACAGTATTTATAAAGAGTCATAAAGTCTTATAACATTTGATCAATATATGGAGGAACTTGGAGATGTTTATATTCTTATTCCTTCTTTCTTTACATTAGCAACAGTCAAACGAAGCAACCACAAACAACCACTTTGGGAGGGTCCAGTCTCAAACCAGGAAACACAGAAGGCAGAGCGCAGAAAGATGTCAGCAACAGGTTTCTTTAGTTAAAAATAACAAACATGTCATACTTGCCTCCTCTGTGCTGTTGGTTTTGCACAGAGCAGCCCGGATCCTCCTTCTCGGGTCCCTCTTCGGTGCTCCTGGCTCCTCCCTCCTGTTGAGTGCCCCCACAGCAAACAGGTTGCTATGGGGGCACCCAAGCCGAGCCACAGCTCTGTGTGTCCATTCAGACACGGAGCCGCAGCCCGGCCCTGCCCCCTTTCTCTCATTGTCAGGCTGACTTTGATTTACAGCAGCAAGAGCCAATGGTGTCGGGCTGCTGTCTCAGCCAATGAGAAGGGGAGTGCCAGGCAGCCAAGACACTCCTGCAACATCGCTGGATCTAGATAGAGCTCAGGTAAGTATTAGGGAGGCTGCTGCACACAGAAGGCTTTTTATATGAATACATAGAATGCATTAAGATAAAAAAAGTCTGCCTTTACAACCACTTTAATAGACTTTCTTAACCGCTTGCCGACCGCTGGTCGGCAATTGACGGCGACAGAGTGGAGCTGTAAGGCAAAAACGCCGTCATATGACGGCGGCTGCCAGATCGCGCACAGTGAGCGCGTGCGCGCTGCCGGAGGCGCGCCCGAGCACTCACTGTGTCCGGGGAGGGCCAGGGAGCGGGTGCGGCGGATTCGATCTCCGCCGGCTACCCACGATGCCCCCCCCGGAGTGAAAGAACGGAGGTCCGTGTAAGTAAACACGGACCTCCGTTCTGTGAGGGGGGGGGGAAGGACTGTGATCACAGCCTTCCTCTACACAGAAGCTGTGATCCCTTCCCCTGTTAGGGCAGCCCCCATACAGTAAGAACACGCCCAGGGAACACTGTTAACCCTTAGAGCGCCCCCTGCAGGTTAACCCCTTCACTGCCAATGGCATTTACACAGTAATCAGTGCATTTTTATAGCACTGATCGCTGTATAAATGCCAATGGTCCCAAAAAAGTGTAAAAATGTTCCGACATGTCCGTCCTAATATCGCAGTACTGCTAAAAAACGCAGATCACCGGCATTACTAGTAAAAAATAAATAAATAAATAAAAACCCCAGAAATAAATTCTCATCATCCGTAAACGCAACCACTTTTGCGCAAACCAATCAATAAACGCAGATTGCGATTTTTTTAATCACAAATATGAGGAAGAATATAAATCGGCCAAAACCGATGAAAAAAAAGTTTATATTTTTTTTTGTATTTTAGCAAAAAGTAAGAAATTTGTTTTTTTTTTGCAAAATTGTCGTTCTTCTTTTGTTTATAGCGGCGATCAGAAATGACGCAGCGGTGATCAAATACCACCAAAAGAAAGCTCTATTTGTGGGAAAAAAAGGACGCAAATTTTGTTTGGGTACAACGTCACATGACTGCGCAATTTTCAGTTAAAACGACGCAGTGCCGAATCGCAAAAAGGGCTCTGGTCCTAAAGTGTGAAATCCTTCCGGGGCTGAAGTGGTTAAAACATTTTACCAAGGACAACTTTTAGAAAAATTAAAAACACTTAAAAACTAGAGACCATTTTTATCTTGTAAATCTTTCTTTTTTACATTTTGTTGTTGGTGTGCAGAATTTCCAGCAACAATTGAGTTGCATATGTGTTATGCAAAGCTTGCAAGGCTCAATTCACTTGACACTTGTGCCGAAAGTCTGAGGTTGGAAATCTGACCTTCGTTTTTTTACCGGTAGTCATTTTTGATAATGATCAAATGCAGGTTAAGGATTATTAAGTGGACACAAAATGCTAAAATAAGTGCATTCCATACATTCTATTGAACAAAGTTCTTATAAATAAACAATAAAAATCATTTCAACATACTATACATGTTTAAAGCCCTGTAACATAATATTAAAGCTCTTTGACCTTGCTGTGCAAAAAACAGCACAAAACCAGTAAATATTACACTATAAAGAGACAAGGTTAACAAGCAGTGGGACACAAATACTTTCAGCCTTCTAAGGAGGTATGTTTCTTGTGCAAGTTAAAGGTTAATATGTTTAAGGATTTTTCTTTAGTGAAATCCTAAAAGTAAACATGTTTTTATGCCTAGTGATAAACAGCAATATAGTTTTTATAGGCACGGTAAACATGTAAGGAATTTATGTGGAGTTGAAGTCATATGTGCACCATTTCATCATAAAAGAATGGAAAATGTGTCATATTAAAGATCCTTGACCTTGATGGTCAGGTAACAGCACACAGAGTATTGTAGATCTCCTGCTACTAAAAGGCAAACAAACACAAATGATGAACATAACTTTCAACCTTCAAAGAGGCACATGGATTAACTTTGGTGAAAGCTACACTGTATTCTGTGCCCATGGTTAGTGGGTGATAAATATCTAGGGCCATACTTTCTAAAAGGTTCTCTACCCTTAATATATATATGTGTTGATAGGTCTCCCCTGCACGGCAATTTATACTACCAAGCCCAGGAAATGTAAGATAGGCAAAGCACTTGGCTGTTCTCAATTTAGCAACTGGCCAAGGTAGAAGTCCCCAAGTGAAACTTCTCATTTGTCCTGCTTTAACCACTTAAGGACCAAGCCTCTTTTTGAGAGTTGGTGTTTACAAGTTAAAATATTTTTTTTTTGCTAGAAAATTACTTAAAACCCCCAAACATTATATATTTTTTTCTATCACCCTAGAGAATAAAATGGCGGTCGTTGCAATAGTTTATGTCACACCGTTTTTGCGCAGTGGTCTTACAAGTGCCTTTTTATTTAAAAAAAAACACTTTTCTGAGTTATAAAACAAGACAACAGTAAAGTTAGGGCAATTTGTTTCCATATTGTGAAAGATAATGTTGCGCCAAGTAAATTGATACTAAACATGTCATACTTAAAAATTGCGCCCGCTCGTGGAATGGCGAAAGACTTTGACACTTAAAAATCTCCATTGGCGACGTTTAAAAATTCCTACAGGTTACCAGTTTTGAGTTACAGAGGAGTTCAAGTGCTAAAATGATTGCTCTTGCTCTAACGATCGCAACGATATCTCACATGTGTGGTTTGAACACCGCTTTCATATTCGGGCATGACTTGCGTATGCGTTCGCTTCTGCGCGCAAGCTTGGCGGGATGGGGCACTTTAATTTTTTTTTCTTAATTTTACTTTTCATTTTTTATTTTTACACCGTCCTTTTAAAAAAAATTTTTTGATCACTTTTATTCCTATTATAAGAAATGTAAACATTTCTTGTAGTAGAAAAAAAAACATGCCAAGACCTCTTAACCACTTCCGTACCGCCGGACGTCATATGACATCCTTGGGTTTGAGTGGTGATATCTGAATGGTGCCTGCAGATACCGTTTTTTTCAGCAGGCGATTCCCTGCAAGATAAAAGTGGTCTTAGCGGCGGATTCGCCGCAAGATCACTTTTATCAGCGGCGGGAGAGGTGCCACCCCCCCCCCCCCTCCCGTCGCTTTCCGGTCATCTCCGCCGCTTACCGGACCCGCCGGCAGCGCCGGAGATGATCCGATCCTCTCCCCCCAGTGTCTGTGAGCCGAGTGAGCGGCTGAAGCCGCTCACTCGGCTCCATAACACGGCCGGCGGAAATGACGTCAGAAATGACGTCTGCCCAACGGTCTTAAAGAGCCCGTTTTTTTTTTTTCTTCTGTCACTTTTTTCAGATTTTTTTTTTTTTGGATTTTAGTGTAAATATGAGATCTGAGGACTTTTTGACCCTGGATCTCATATTTAAGAGGTCATGTCATGCTTTTTTCTATTACAAGAAATGTTTACATTTCTTGTAATAGGAATAAAAGTGATCAATTTTTTTTTTTTTTAAAGAACAGTGTAAAAATAAAAAGTAAAAAGCAAAATAAATAATTAAAAAAAAAAAAAAAATTTAAAGCGCTCCGTCCCGCCGAGCTCGCGCGCAGAAGCGAACGCATACGTAAGTCCCGCCCACATATGAAAACGGAGTTCAAACCACACATGTGAGGTATCGCCGCGATCGTTAGAGCGAGAGCAACAATTGTAGCTCTAGACCTCCTCTGTAACACAAAACTGTTAACCTGTAGAATTTTTTAAATGTCGCCAATGGAGATTTTTAATTTGCAAAGTTTATCGCCGTTCCGCGAGTGGACGCAATTTTGAAGCATGACATGTTGGGTATCATTTTACTCGACGTAACATTATCTTTCACAATATGGAAAAAAATTGGCCTAACTTTACTGTTTTCTTATTTTTTAACTAAAAAAACTGAATTTATTAAAAAAAAAGCACGCTTGTAAGACCGCTGCGCAAACACTAGGGTGTTAGGAAACAAAAATATATAAGGTTTGGGGGTTCTAAGTAATTTTATAGCAATAAAAACTGTTTTTAACTGGTAAACACCGAACCCAAAAAACAGGCTCGGTATTGAAGTGGTTAAATATGAGATCTGGGGTCAAAAAGACCTCAAATCTCATATTTACACTTGCAATGCAAAAAAAAAAAAATAACAGTTGAAAAAAAAATGTCTCTCTTAAGAGCTTTGGGCAGAAGTGACGTCTGAGGTCGCTTCCGCCCTGTGATGTTATGGAGCCGACTGGGGGCCATGTTCCCCTCAGTCGGCATCCAGTGCAGGAGGGGAATGGATCAGATAGTTTCCGCTGCTCCCGGCTGGTCCGGGAAGCAGCGGAGATGACCGTAGGGTGGCAGGAGGGGGGGCACCTATCCCGCCCCTGATCAAAGTGATCTCGTGGCGAATCCGCCACAGATACCACTTTTATCAGAAAGAGGACCGCCCGCCGTTTTTAAAAATACCGGGGTTATGGTAGCCATCTGCTACCATAGCAACGGTATTCAACGGTAAAGGCGGCAAAGTAATGATGGCAGGCAGTCTGGAAGTGGTTAACCACTTGCCCTCCACCCCATAATAGATTTACTGCTACAGGACGGCTCTCCTGTGCAGAATCACAGCGGCCCTGAGTCGATCTGCGGGTGTCGGGAACTGGATGTCTGCCGGCACCAGCCGATCATATGTAAAACACACAGAAAGGAGATCTGTCAATGCAAACAAGGCAGATTTCCATTCTGTCGGGGGGGGGGGGGGGTGGATTTTGGATGCCTGCAAAGCAGGGAATAAAATCCATCTCTTCCCCTAGCAAAAGCAGCACATACAGGACACAAAGCACTGGCTAGGCACACAGGTAATCCTTTGATCACCCTTGATGTTTAACCCCTTCCTAGCCAGTGTCATTAGTACAGTGACAGTTTACATTTTTAGCACTGATCAATGTATTAGTGTCACTGGTTCCCGCATAGTGTCAAAAGTGTCAGTAAGGCTACTTTCACACTGAGGCGTTTGAAAAACGCGGGCAAAACATCAAGCGTTATGACCACGTTTTTGCTGCGTTTTTTCATCCTTTAGCACTAACGCCCAGGCGTTTTTCGAGCACTTTTGAAGGGCTTTTGAAGCACTAGCATTAAACAAATAGCACATCCTCCTATATTACATCCTGTTTACTTCCTGATATTTTGACCTTTCCACAACCTCTGGGCGTTTTGCTGGCGCTTTTAACGCACTTTTAAAGCGATTTACATTCATTTCAATGTATATGGGCGTTTCTAATGTGCTATTGTTAGTGCTCAGAATAAGCACAAAAAATCATGCTTGCAGGACTTTTTTAAACGTGGTGCCAGCGAGACGCCCCAGTGTGAATAGGTACATTGGAATCAATGGGCAGCGTTTTGGAAGCACTATTTTTAGCACTAAAACGCTAGGAAAGTGCCTCAGTGTGAAAGGGGCCTTAGTGTCCAATTGTTCACCACAATATTGCAGTCCCACTATATGTCGCTAATCACCGCCATTACTAGTATAAAAATTTTTTTTATAAAAATTCTATAAAACATATCCCATAGATTGTAGACACTAACGTTCACATAAACCAATCAATATAAGCTTATTGGGATTCAACCAAAAATATATAGCAGAATACATTAAATTTATGAAGACATTCAATGTTTTAAGTTATTTATTGGATATGTTTTATAGCAAAAAATATGCTCAAATTGTCTGTCTTTTGTTCATAGTGCAAAAAAAACTAAAAAAAAAATGCAGTAGCATTCAAATACCACCAAAATAAGCTCTATTTGTAGGAAAAACTATGACAAATTTGTATGCAGCATTGCATGGCCGCGCAATTGTCATTTAAAGTAATCCAATGACAAAAAGCAAGCATATGGCCCGTTCATGAAGGGGGGTAAATCTTCTGGAAGTCAAGTGGTTAAGAAACTATAACCAAGACACCATTAGAACCTTAATCTCATAGGAGCTTAATACCATTGAGAAAGTTACTATCCAGCATAGACTGAGTGCACAGAGAAACATTAAAGAGGTCTGCAGGAGAGTAAATGCATCCAAATATGTCCGACGCATTTCTTGGGTAATTATGTGATAGGTAGTGAAGCGCTATCAATATTTGATTGAATGCAGATCCCCAATTCTCAATACTCCTGGTTACAGATAAGTGCATGTAAACCTATGTGTGTGTTTAATAACAGTGTGTGATGCCATGTATTGAACTGTGTGGGTGCGAACAAACTACAGTGCAAAGTGATTTGACATTGAACTATATAGGTGCACATGAACAATTGCATTAAAATTGCATAAAAACCTATAACCACTGTGTCTCAAGGCTGGACACCCAAATTAATAGTGATGAACAATTGTCCATAAACCAAAAAAAAAAAAAGTCCAAGGTGATGTGTTGAATTAAGAAATTTCCAAAAATAATAAATGAAATTAGATAAAAACAATATTAAAGTGGTGACTTTCTTCTGGTGATTTTATGGGTTCCCTTCACCGAAATGATATATTTATGCCGTATTGTGGGATAGTGTCAAACGTGCTCTTTGAGTGCTCTAGCCTCTCACCTGAGATGTGCTAGAACTTTAGCACATAAAGGTTTCTTTGCACTGTAATGATCAGGTCTGCCTCCTCTCCAGAGCCTAATGATTTATTTGCTGGGCTGGGTCACATGATGATTGTTTGGTCTCCACAATATAAGCACAAGAAGCAAAAAGAACTCCTCATGGTGTAATACCGTTAAAACTTTTAAGACAAAGAAAAAATTTACACTCACTTTTTTAAAAACAGTTCCGTTCTCATCAGTGTGTGTAGACTGCTGTGTGAAAACCCCTCTCCTGTCACCCTACGCGTTACGTCACGTGACTTCATCAATCGTGACGTAACGTGACGGCAATTCCTTTGTTTTCATAAAAGTTTTAACGGTGTTACACCATGAGGAGTTCTTTTTGCTTCTTGTGCTTATATTGTGGAGACCAAACAATCATCATGTGACCCAGCCCAGCAAATAAATCATTAGGCTCTGGAGAGGAGGCAGACCCGACCCAGTGTACTACTAACA
>BLSH010197962.1:354168-369466 GCA_018402905.1 Glandirana rugosa
GCTTTGCGGCAGTATGCTGCCGCCGGCGGTCTAGCGCGTGTCACTCGCGCGCGCGCGGCGGCCACCGCGCGGGCGCACGAGTGACGTAGGCCCCTCCCGGTCCCTCGCCCACGCCGCCGAAGCTAACGGCGGCCGGTGGGCGCTACGGGGGGGGTCTCACTTCCTCGCCTCCAGGCACATTCATTTGTGCCTGGAGGCGAGACACACTCCCCCTTCCCGACACTAGTGTCGGAAGGACATGCACTTCCGACACTGGTGAAGGGAAGGGGTCGATCACGTCGGGGGTATGTCAATCTTGTGCGGGTCCCTTGTATCAATTGGGAATCTCGCGGGGGACGTCCAATTGGGGTAAGTGACGGTTACCGTAAATGTGTCATTAGTCACGTAAAAATATCGTGACTAGCGACATATTTACGGTTACCAGGGTTTTTTCACAGTTTTACCAGGCTGTACAGGCGACTTTATAGCGTCATGGCGATTTTTAGCGTCTAGCGGCGGTAATAATCATTTTTTATTTTTTTTTATTTTTGGGGTTTTTACTTAAGAGTAGTAGGCATTTGCACTGGTGAAAACGCGTTTGGTTAGTTATTTGTTGGCAGTGAATGGGGTTAACCTGCAGGGGGCGCTCTAAGGGTTAACTATGTTCCCTGGGCGTGTTCTAACTGTATGGGGGCTGCACTAGCTGGGGAAGGGAAGTGGTCACAGCCTTCACGTACAGGAAGGCTGTGATCACAGCCCTTCCCCCTCACACAGAGCGGAGGTCCGTGTTTACTTACACGGACCTCCGCTCCTTCACTCTGGGGGGGGCATCGCGGGTGGCCGGCGGCAATCGAAGCCGCCGCACCCGCTCCCTGGCCCTCCCCGGATGCAGTGAGCACGCGGGCGCGCCACCGGCGGCGCGCGCGCGCTCACTGTGCGCGATCTGGCGGCCGCCGTCGTATGACGGCGTTTCGCCTTACAGAGCCACTTTGCCGCCGTCAGATGCCGATCGGTGGTCGGCAAGTGGTTAAATAATAGACTGTCCCAAAAGGTAATGCACTAGGCTGGTGCGCCCTTTGTTCCTTTCAGGGTGGATAAAAAAAAAAATCTGATTATTTTGATTAAAATCATATTTTTTTTGATTTTTATTAAATCTATTTTAATAGGGGGGGCGTGGCGACCAGCGGAGAAGATGGCCGCATAAGCTGAGAGCTCCGCTGAGCCACCTGGGATAGAAGGCAACGGTCACCGCCTCAGCAGCAGCACCAGTGCCTACAAGCCCCAGAAAAGCCGCAGACAGCAAGAGGAATGACCCGCAAGAAAAAGGAGAGCGCCCACGTGAAGAAGCTCGCCAGCTTCTTCCACCCGGGTGTCGGGAGGCCTAGGCAACATGGCGGCGGTCCGCTCCTCCAACAGACACATGGAGCCGGAGACCGCGCGCCGCATTGCAACAGCCCTTATCCAGGAGAGAGGAGAGTGGGGAACCCAGACAGCGGGAACTCCTCAGGATCCTCCTCACCCTCCACGCAGAGCCCAGCAAAGTCCAAGCCGCGGAGAGAATCTCCAGCAATGGAAAACGATATGGAGGTAGGCCGCACATCCCCCACCGCTAGTGGCAAACAACAAGCAGCTCCAGACCCCATAGATGCATTCCCCACCATAGGACAACCAATTTCAGACACAACACTGAAAGGAATGCTGATTTCACTGAGAACATCCCTGCAGACTGATATCAAAGAGTGCATGCAGCAGTTCCAGCGTGAGCTTCAGGACCTGGGAGACAGAGTAGCACACACTGAAACCTCCATTGAACAGATCACCACTTCATTTAACTCTATGGTAGATGCACACAGCAACCATGCAGAGGAAATTGAGTGGATAAAAGCCAAGATCTCGGATTTAGAAGACAGGGCTAGAAGAAACAACCTCAAAATACGAGGTATCCCAGAAAATATACCCCAGGAGCAACTACAAAGATACGTGACTGAGCTGTTCGTGAAAGTGGTACCATCACTCTCTGCGAATGAGCTGCTAATAGACAGAATCCATAGACTGCCTAAACCCTCTTTTCTAGCCTCAGAGGTACCCAGAGATGTAACCATCAGAATGCATTACTATAAGTCAAAGGAACTGATTACACTAGCATTCAGAAAAGCCACAGACCTACCAGGGGAGCATGCAGGCTTACAAATGCTACCTGATTTGTCCAAACACACGCTGCAGAGGAGGAAAAATCTGGCAACGATCACCAAGGCATTGCAAAACCACAATGTCCCACACCGCTGGAAATATCCAGCAACTCTGTCAGTTACATACAATGGACCCGACAACATTGTTCCCAAATCTGGAAGAAGGTCTTCATGCACTGAGGAGATGGGGAATCCTACCCCCCATGGCGCACACCACGCAACTACAAACCACCCACCTCACACCACTGGAGGAAGAATGGCAAATTGTGTCACGCAAAAGACCAGCTAAGAACAAGCAGGCAGAAGGAGGCACAGACCACCCAAAACCACGTTAACCAACGACACCCTATCCCTGGCCAATGGAGTAGAGCATGCCCAATGGCCCTCAAGTACAACCAGACAGTTCGATCTGTTACCGGACCTATGTTCAGGTCCTTTTTTTATGCTTTCAGTTTTCTTTTAACAGTTTACAGCCCCTAGCCTCTGGAAATGACACCACCACACAGAACCCGAATCGGAAAAGAACGGTCCACGCATCACCACCCCACAAGGTAACCAACTCTGACATAAAGCAATCTTTGACACCAACAAATGACTATTAAATGCATATCAATAAACGCAAATGGGTTAAATCACCCGGCGAAGAGATTTTCTCTCTGGAAAGAAGCCATATCTGCAAACGCTGACATAATCAGTGTACAGGAAACACATTTTCAAGACCTGAAGCACCCGAAATGTTCACACAAACTTTACCTTCATATATTCCTGGCAAATGGTCCAAAAAAAACAAAGGAGTAATGATAGCTCTTAAACATTCTCTCATATTCAAAATGTGAATACAAGAGATCCCGCGCGAGGACTTTAAATGTATAAAAGACTGCAGCCTTCCGTTATCTTCCTACTAGAGGAAGTAATAGTAGATAAAATATAATAATAGGACTGGCGCTGTCTTTAAACCAACAGAGTGCTTATGTTATGTATAAATAATATGTGCAGAAAAAGTGCTTTACAGTGCAAAAAACGCAAAATCCATAAGCAATGCCTTCTATGTCTGACAATGTGTATCAAAATAAATAAAAATGTATTAATTACAATGTGCACACAACCCTGATTTCAAAGTTGGAAATGTGAAAATAAATAAAAACTTTTAAACGAAGATTGTCCGTGAAGAAATCCGTAAAAAGTATAAATAAAGTGGATGTCAAGTAAAAAGTGAATTTCTTTAAAACAACAGATTCTGAGTACGAATAAGTATGGAAATATATACAAATGAGTTCAGATATATTTCAGGAGCTATACTTCCGTTAGTATTTATCTGAGGTGTATAAATCAATAAAGTGGATGTAAAGTCACATAGGTGCTACTATGAGGATTTTAAACCATATCCTTGCTCTTATAGTATAAGAAAAAACAAAGGCAGGCTATAGATATCAAATGTCCGTAAATTTTTTTTTAAAGTGGATGTAAAGATCAATATATATATATAAATAAAGTGGATGTAAAGTCACACAGGTGCTGCTGTGAAGAGTTCAAACTATATCCTTATTCTTATAGTATAAGACAAAACCCAAAGGCATGACCTAGATATCAAATGTCCGTCTGAAGTCCGTCAACATGCATAAAGTGGATATAGAGACCAGTTTATGTAAGGCAAAGTATTCTATTCCTTAGTACAATAATCCAGTGTTTATGAATAGTGTGGTGGCAGGTGCTCTTCCAAGGTACAACAGGTAGGTGTGGAAACACACGTGCTCTCCCCCGATGTGCCCTCACTTACCAAATTCTTCCCACCCCTCCAGGGGTATCTCGCATGTGGTAAATGGGGTCTTTTTGGTTCTCCAGAGCTCGGTCCCACTCCTCCCCGCCGAATTCCTCTCCGGTCCTCCTTCGGTTGCTCACAGCTCTCCTTCCCACGGATGGCTTTTGGATTTTCTCCACTCTTTCACGTTACTCCCCGGTGTTTAGTGAGGATATATGCGGAAAAACAAGATGGACTTGATAGTGTAGTATTTTCCAAAACGATTATTTATTTGAAGTATCCAGGTAATTTAAAATGTACAGATAAAAACTTCCAGATAAAAACTTTCAGCAAGGTTTGTGTAGTAAGCAGGCTACGCCTGCTTGAGGAAGGTTAGATCGCCTTCCTTCCTCTCTGTTAAATTTTGCGCTCCAAGCGCTGGTATACCAAAAACAGGAAATGACGTATTACGTGCGGCCACGCCTTACGCGTTTCGTCATGAGACGTCGTCTGAGGCAGTGGCCATCTTTGTACTCCCTTAGGTTTATATACACCTCACCGAAGGCAGGAGGACTCTGCAATTGGCTATCCAAGAGGGAGGGTTTTTAACCTGTTCAGAGGCTGCTGGTAGCTATTTCACGTTAATAACACATGTAACAACAAACATCAAGGTAGAATGGATCCGACCTTCCCCAATCACATTCTATTATAAGGTACGCTTATATGGAATACACAATAGTGCTCAAATAGCATTAATCTGGAGGTTAATCTCAAATACGCACACATGTAGAAGATATAGGAAATGTTAACCCTCAAACAAATTTTTCAGGGGAGAACAGGATGGAGACCCCCAGGCCAGTGGAGAGGGTATGGAGCCCCGAGGATGATGGAAAACAGAGGAGACTACAGAACATACGAGGACAACATAGGACAACCAAGGCATTGGGGACAATCATGGGAAAATTTGTGGCAACGCGGAAGGGAACCCTGGCAGCAAGGAAGAGGAGGACAAGGACCTCGACAGGATCAAAGGAACCATGTGAGGAGGGAGGAGAGACGAGAAGAGATGGAGAGAAATGGAGAAAGAAACGACGGAAGAGAGGAACAAGAGGAGGGAGGAAGGAAAAGAAGAAGGTACAACTAGGAGAGGGCATTTTTAACTTGAGCAATGTGGAGTTTGATGAGGAGGAACTAAGAATTTTAGATTTAGGACTAAAATATGCCGCTGAAAAGAATATCAATGATTTCGAAATATACATTGACCTACAAAGATTTATTAGAAAACTCAACCTTAAAAAGTTCTTTGCAATAAACAAAGCTACGAGGAATCAGGAAGATAATACTTTTGAGCACACTACGTTAAGGAACAACTCCACTTTCAACCCGAAGGTACCGGGCAGTGAGTGTATAGGGGCATTCAAAAAGATGGTCGAGAAAGAATTAAGAACACTGGAAAAAGGAAAATCAAGGATGGGAAACATATGGAAAACCATCAAGAAACTGGAGAAAAGAAAGAATGTGGTTATAAGGCCAGCAGATAAAGGGGGTGGCCTAGTGATTTTAAATAAACAGGATTATGAAGAGGAGATGGAGAAATTATTGGGAATAGAGAATACCTATAAGAAGCTTAAAAAGAATCCGAGAAGAGATCTAGAGAAGAAACTAAAATCATATGTTAAAAAAGGGAAGGAGACTGGAATTTTGAATAAGAAGGAGGCCAGATATATAATACCTGAGACGGCCAAAACACCAGTTATCTATTACCTCCCCAAAATACATAAGAACCAATCCAAGCCACCAGGGAGACCCATTATTAGTGGGATTAATTCCTTATTTTCAAGACTGGGGGAGTACCTGGACCAGTTCCTCAAACCATTAGTAAAGAAGGGGAGGTCCTATTTAAAGGACAGCACGCAATTAATTAAAGAATTAGAAGAACTTAATCATACTGAAAATTGCATTTTGGCCACAGTGGACGTAAATTCCCTGTATACTAATATTGTACAGAAAGACGGTTTGAAAGGGGTGGAGAAGGCCTTACACAAAGACACAGAACTGAAACAAGAACAGATTGATTATATTTTAGAAGGGTTAAAACTGGCTATGAGTAACAACTTCTTTTGGTACAATCAGCAGTATTACATACAAGAAAAAGGAGTAGCTATGGGCGCGAGATACGCCCCTAGCGTGGCGAATTTATTCATGGACATGTGGGAGGAGAAATATGTTTTTAATAAAAGAAGACCGGAGCTCAAATTTTACCGCAGATACATTGATGATGTTTTTATTGTGTGGGAGGGCACCACTGAATCATTACAAGCATTTTTAGAAAGTATGAATAGAAATATATATGGAATTAAATTCACCGGAGAGTACAACTTGGAAGAAATAAACTACTTAGACCTATTGATTTTTAAAACAGGAAATAAATTACAAACAAAAACATTTTTTAAGCCGACTGACAGGAATGGGTATATACCAACAACCAGCTGTCACCACCCTAAGTGGAAAGGGAATATACCCAAGGGTCAGCTGTTACGGATAAGGAGGAATTGTTGTAATGATAATGATTTTGAAGAACAAGCAGAAATTTTAATCAAGAGGTTTGTACAGAAGGGATATCAAAGAGAAGAACTAGAGAAGACCAAGAGAAGCATTGGGAATATGTCCCAGAAGCAGATACTCCAAGGGAATAAGGAAGTGAAAAGAAAGACGAATAAGGATATGGCATTTATCACAGGATTCAACAAACAGTATAAGAGTGTGGAGAAAATCCTTGGAAAATACTGGCCCATTCTGAAGATGGACAGAACGTTATCAAGCATCATACCGAACAAACCAGTATTTATTTACAGACGAGCCCGGAATCTTAGGGACTGTCTGGTGAAAAATGTTATTAGTCCTCCGGTTGAAGTCAAACTCTTTGAAAACATGAAAGGATTCTATAGGTGTCAGAAGTGTCTCCCATGCAGATTAAGTAAGAAGCAACCCAGAAAGAAAGATAAATTTAAGTCCATGACCAATAACAAGGAGTACCAGATCAAGGAGCTAATCACCTGTAATAGCACCCATGTGACCTATGTATTGGAATGCCCGTGCCGACTGCAGTATGTGGGAAGAACTACTAGACCATTACACATAAGGATAGCGGAGCACATCAGAAACATCAGGAAGGGGTTCCCAAAGCACAATCTATCAAGACATTTTGATCAGATGCACCAGAGGGACCCCAGTAAATTGATTTTTTATGGGATAGATATGGTTAAAGGACACTGGAGGGGCGAGAACATGAAAAGAAAGGTATCCCAAAATGAAACCCGGTGGATATACCTACTTGATAGTTTAAAACCAAAAGGCTTAAACGTGGACATAGATCTAAACTGCTTTATTTCCAATTTTTAGCCCCCATCCGTTACCATAGATCCTAGGTCACTTTTTATAATTTTTTATATATATTATTTTTATCCTTTGTATATTTATAACATTTATTCATAAACTAAGTTCCTCTGAATAGACCTCTTCATTTATCCACATCTTTTATGTTTTAGATTGTGACATTTCCCGACCCCCAGCATTTACTGTAGATCCCATCCTTTGTATACCTCCACACCATTTTAAAGCTTTGATCTTATGAATACCAGTTCTTAACACCACTCCCGTATAGTCTCCACCCCTATTAACAGAAGTTTTATGAATATATTTAAGTTTATTCCTAAATGCATCGATTCTTAATATCTATAACGAATTTTTATGAATTATCTATCCTAATCCTCCTTTTATCGATCTCCACATCGCTCATTTTGGTTCAGTTTTAAATTACTACATATTTTTATTTTTATATTTTTGTATATAGATTTTATATAAAACACACTTCATCGTTTCTGTATACGATTTTTAATCATGCCCTTTGTATTTACTTTCTTTTAACCTTCCAATCGACTTTGTTTTACAAATAGCATCATTTGTTTGAGGGTTAACATTTCCTATATCTTCTACATGTGTGCGTATTTGAGATTAACCTCCAGATTAATGCTATTTGAGCACTATTGTGTATTCCATATAAGCGTACCTTATAATAGAATGTGATTGGGGAAGGTCGGATCCATTCTACCTTGATGTTTGTTGTTACATGTGTTATTAACGTGAAATAGCTACCAGCAGCCTCTGAACAGGTTAAAAACCCTCCCTCTTGGATAGCCAATTGCAGAGTCCTCCTGCCTTCGGTGAGGTGTATATAAACCTAAGGGAGTACAAAGATGGCCACTGCCTCAGACGACGTCTCATGACGAAACGCGTAAGGCGTGGCCGCACGTAATACGTCATTTCCTGTTTTTGGTATACCAGCGCTTGGAGCGCAAAATTTAACAGAGAGGAAGGAAGGCGATCTAACCTTCCTCAAGCAGGTGTAGCCTGCTTACTACACAAACCTTGCTGAAAGTTTTTATCTGGAAGTTTTTATCTGTACATTTTAAATTACCTGGATACTTCAAATAAATAATCGTTTTGGAAAATACTACACTATCAAGTCCATCTTGTTTTTCCGCATATATCCTCACTAAACACCGGGGAGTAACGTGAAAGAGTGGAGAAAATCCAAAAGCCATCCGTGGGAAGGAGAGCTGTGAGCAACCGAAGGAGGACCGGAGAGGAATTCGGCGGGGAGGAGTGGGACCGAGCTCTGGAGAACCAAAAAGACCCCATTTACCACATGCGAGATACCCCTGGAGGGGTGGGAAGAATTTGGTAAGTGAGGGCACATCGGGGGAGAGCACGAGTGTTTCCACACCTACCTGTTGTACCTTGGAAGAGCACCTGCCACCACACTATTCATAAACACTGGATTATTGTACTAAGGAATAGAATACTTTGCCTTACATAAACTGGTCTCTATATCCACTTTATGCATGTTGACGGACTTCAGACGGACATTTGATATCTAGGTCTTGCCTTTGGGTTTTGTCTTATACTATAAGAATAAGGATATAGTTTGAACTCTTCACAGCAGCACCTTTGTGACTTTACATCCACTTTATTTATATATATATTGATCTTTACATCCACTTTAAAAAAAATTTTATGGACATTTGATATCTATAGCCTGCCTTTGTTTTTTCTTATACTATAAGAGCAAGGATATGGTTTAAAATCCTCATAGTAGCACCTATGTGACTTTACATCCACTTTATTGATTTATACACCTCAGATAAATACTAACGGAAGTATAGCTCCTGAAATATATCTGAACTCATTTGTATATATTTCCATACTTATTAGTACTCAGAATCTGTTGTTTTAAAGAAATTCACTTTTTACTTGACATCCACTTTATTTATACTTTTTACGGATTTCTTCACGGACAATCTTCGTTTAAAAGTTTTTATTTATTTTCACATTTCCAACTTTGAAATCAGGGTTGTGTGCACATTGTAATTAATACATTTTTATTTATTTTGATACACATTGTCAGACATAGAAGGCATTGCTTATGGATTTTGCGTTTTTTGCACTGTAAAGCACTTTTTCTGCACATATTATTTATACATAACATAAGCACTCTGTTGGTTTAAAGACAGCGCCAGTCCTATTATTATATTTTATCTCATATTCAAAATGATTGATGTTATAAGAGACAACCAGGGGAGATACCATATATTAATATGTGAAATAAATGACATTCTACTTACTCTGGTTACGGTGTACGCACCTAATGCTCACCAATTACGATTCCTCCACAGACTGATGGCAACAATATCCAAACGGAAGAGAGGACATTTAATGTTATGTGGGGACTTTAACTTAACGGCGGACCCGGAGATGGACTCCTCCTCGGGAATAGGGGTGAGGAGATCATCTCTAGGACCCCTGTTGCACAAGGAGGGTTTGTATGATGTTTCTCCATGCATTGGAGAAAGATTACTCATTTTATTCATCTAGGCATAAAACCTACTCTCGTATAGATATGTATTTGACAGATTTGTGGCTCCTCCAGAGGTCCTCTTCGTCCAGTGTGGGAACCATCACGTGGTCTGACCACGCGGTGGTACAGCTCTCACTGGAGGAACAAGGACCGAAGGAAAGGGCAAATGTATGGAGGTGTAACCTCAAAACCTTACAAGACCCCAAAACCAGTAAGTATGTCTCTCAACATCTCCGCAAATATTTTCAAACAAACGGCCCATCAGTGACCGATCCCTGGTCAGTTTGGAACGCACACAAGGCGTATATGAGGGGTATTTGCATTGAACAAAATTCAAGAGCGAAGAAAGAATACAACAAAAAGGTGGAAGAGACAATGGATGAAATTAGAAGATTAGAATCCCAAAACAAAACACTTTCCAACTTAAATACGGCAGCAAAAATACATAATACACGACCACCACTTACGCAAACTTAAACTTACCACCTATTCTCAGGCCAACAAAATGGGGAAATACCTCGCCAACAGAATTAAAATCAAACAAACCAAAGAAAGGATACAATTCTTAATTCACCCCACACATAAAGGCAAAATAACTCACCCCCAACAAATAGCGGACAAGTTCGCTGAGTACTATGAGTCTTTGTACAACTTAAAAGCGGATGCTGATACCCCTCAACCTCAGACATTCAAAATTTCCTAGATAAACTCTCCCTACCCCAAATCTCCGAAGAACAATTACAATCTCTGAACGAGCCCATCACAATTACTAAATTGTCAAAAATTATAAATTCCCTCCCTAATGGTAAATCCCCAGGCCCAGACGGCCTCCCCAATGAATATTACAAATTATTTAAAGACAAACTAAATCCACACCTCTTGGGCACCCTCACTAAAGCTATACACACTTCCTCACTACCACCGGAGATGTTGAGAGCATACGTGGTCACTCTTCCCAAACCAGGGAAAGAACCAACAACACCAGGTAACTTTCGACCAATATCATTACTAAACAGTGACGCCAAAATCTTTGCTAAATTACTAGCTAAGAGAATCATGAAAATCCTACCCTCGCTGATCAATAGAGACCAATCCGGATTTGTGACAGGACGTCAAACGACAGACGCCAGCAGGAGGGTTATAAATGTAATTCACCACGCTGAAAAAACAGGAATGCTTCTCTGCTTCTTGCCCTAGATGCAGAGAAGGCGTTCGACAGAGTGCACTGGCACTATATGTCTGCGGTACTTACAAAGTTCGGGTTCTCAGGAAACATCAAATCAGCCATATCTTCCCTGTACTCTTTTCCGTCTGCACAGGTCTACCCCTCAGGGGCAATCTCCAAACCCTTTGAGATCTCAAATGGGACAAGGCAGGGGTGCCCACTCTCCCCAACAATTTTCAATTTGATAATTGAACCATTAGCAGAGACCATCAGAACACATCCACTAATAACAGGCTTTGAATTCAAGAAACAACAACATACTATAAATCTATTTGCAGATGACATTATCCTAATGCTCACAAATCCATTACAATCTATAACACATACACACCAAATCCTGGAGCAATTCAGCAATATCTCATATTACAAAGTAAACACAGCCAAATCCATAGTATTAAACCTAGGAATCCCTCGGGAGACTAAACTTATCATCCAATCTAAAGTCCCATTCCCATGGAGCACGACAGATTTACAACACTTAGGCATAAGACTAACCCCCAAGGTGACACACCTAAACCAAGCTAATATGGCTCCCCTAATATCTAAAATCTCCAATGAACTGGACAGAATAGTGAAGATAGAGTTATCATGGGGTGGCAGGATAGCAGCCTTCAAAATGAATATCCTCCCACAAATGTTATATCTCTTTAGGAACCTACCTACCCCAATCCCCCAGAAATACATAACAAAACTGGACAGACTAATGTCCCAATTCATATGGAAAGGAAAACGGCCTAGATGCCCTAAACAATCTTTGTTCAGCCATAAATCCACAGGAGGTGCAGGTGTACCAAACATTAGCTTATATTACAAAGCAACTAGACTGACAGCCATCACACAATGGTTTAACAACAATGACCCCCCCCCATTGGCAAGAAATAGAACTATCGCTGTCTCCCATAAAAAACCCATTCTGGCTCCTAGCCGCGGACTTGTGGATGCCATGGAAATTAGACTCCCTTCCTATCACGATGCAAGCATCACTGAAAACATGGAGAGAAATAAATCACCACCATGATTCCTTTGACATTGCCCAAACCACAGATATACCCATAATGGTGCTACAAGCCAACATTCCAATGCTCCCTATATCCCAACTAACTAAACAACGGTCTTCATACAATATCTCAGCTATACGACAATGGATCATTAAAACCTGTAGATTTTATAATGAATCAGTACGACCTGCCAAAAAAAGAACGGTACACACTCACAAGAATACATACATTCCTCTCTAAACATCCCCCCAAAACACTCCTAACCAACTCTAAGATATGGAACCATCTCCAACCCTCAAGTAAAATATCTCCTACCATCTCTCTATTCTATAGTATACTTCAGGAACACACCAACTTACTAAAGTCTAGAGCAATGCTAAAATGGGAATCAGATCTCAAACAACCATTCACACAAGAACAATGGAAGAAAGCTATCCACTCAATAAGATATTCATCACATTGCGAAGCACACTGGGAAATGTCCCTTAAGATCTGGCATAGATGGTACTACACACCATTTAGAATAGCACAATTCTATCCCACCAACTCACCTCTCTGCTGGAGAAACTGCGGACAAATAGGGAACTTACTACACACTCTATGGGAATGCCCAATGCTAACAAGCCTATGGAACCAGATATTCAAAACCATAGCACAATATACGAGCATACTAAATAAACCCAAACCAGCCCTAGCTTTACTAAACATAGGAATTGACATTTACCCCAAAAACTTCTGGCCAATGATTACTCATATACTCTTAGCAACCAGGGCGTCAATTTTACAAAAATGGAAAACACCCTTGATACCGAACGTATCAGACATAACACAAATGGTGCACTCTCACATGCTTATGGAACAAGCATTAGCCACCAACTCTCTCTCATTGAGCAAATTCAAAAAAGACTGTCAGAATTGGCCACAATCTTAGCCGTATTGCTTTAAACCCGGATATCCATAATTACAAATAAATTGGTTATGTGGGGTGGGTGATGCGGTGAAGCTGACCACCTTTTACAAAATATCCGACTACAGAAATGTTTGAATGGGGCCTATAAAATGTTATCTGTTACCTTTATGTTACTCTTATTTTCCTTTCTTTGACAGTAATTCACCTTGGTGAACGTGGTATAGGTATACCTACTATTACTGTTATAAGTATTGACTCAACATACTATTGTATGGTCTATAATTATAATCATAAGAAATGAAACTAATACTGTAACTAAAATGTACCACCAACACCTTCACAACTTGTACAACTTGTTAAACTTTTCAATAAAAACTATTGATTAAAAAAAAAAAAAAAAATCTATTTTAATAAAGTGCTTTTGGAGTAAAAATCTATCTAAAGATAGTTTTAGTTTAGATAATTTAGTTTATTCTGCATGTAGCAGCTAAGAAATATATATGTGTATATATGTGTATATATATATATATATATATATATATATATATATATATATATATAAAAACATATAAGAAAGTTATTTTATGTGCCGTACAATTTGTACATCTGTCTATCCAGTTCTGTAATATACATAGCTCTGCCCTACAGCACAGCCCTGCTTCATGGGTAAGGAGGCCCACCCAGGTTGAATTGAGGTACTTACACTACACTTATTACAAATCTGCATTTATTTTTTTGTATGTGCCTGGATTTTGACTTTAAAATATTCATTTTCAAGGGGAAAAAAAAAAGACACCACGCTAATTTAATATTAAATCATATGAACTTAACATTTTACATTATTTTAAGGTAAGGTACTAAATGCTGTTAAAATAATTCATTCATCTTAATAAAATCGATCTATATAAACATAGCTGATCGCAGAGTCTGCCTCTCATTTTATAAGTGATTACTAAACCAAACAAAGTATAAAAGAATATTCAGTTCACATTACAGTTGTGCAGGGTTTAGATAGAAGTAAAGTGAGAATACTATTTGTATGGCATGGAGAGTTGTAAAATATTTTTGCAGCTCTACAATGGAACATTTGGCTTCTTTGGCAGGAGCTGCACAGTATGAGCAGCAGTAATAAAAATGTTACAAGAATGTTCCCTATACCATAACAGAAAAATCGATTGAAGGTTACATATTCATCTATATACTAATGAAAATTAAATGATCTGCAGCACTGGTTGTGAACACACATTTAGATGAAGGGAAATATAGGATGACAAACACAACACAGTCTTCATTTTAACCACTTCCTTACCGACGTATAGTAAATATACATCGGCAAGGTGCACTCCCCATCCTAAGTGGACGTCATATGACGTCCACTTGTTTTCGCCGCTTTGCGGGCCCTCAGGGGCCCGCATCGCGGCGATCGGGGACCAGCCGTGTCCCTCGGGACCCCGGCCTTCCGTGATCGGGGTAAAGAGCCAATAAAATTGGCTCTTTACCGCGTGACCGGCTGTGTCCTATCACAGCCGGTCTCTGACAACAATGGCGACTGAGCGGCGTGCACGCCGCTCGCGCGCGCCCCGGGGGGCGCGCGGCGCGGTGATCGGGGGGCGGGCTTGTCCCTCGGACAAAGCCCAACCCCGATCACGGTAAAGAGCCAATAGTAATGACGGGAATCCGCGGTAACGAGCTGTTACCGGGTTCTCCCCTTCACACACCGATCGTGTGTGAGGAGGAGATAGCGGTAACATCTCGTTACCGCTTACTGTCAGCACCAAGCACACTGATTGCCCCCCCTCCAATAAAGAGTACCTGTCACCACCCCATCAGAGTACCTGTCACCTGCCCATCAGAGTACCTGTCACCTGCCCATCAGAGTACCCGAGTACCTGTCACTTGCCCATGAGAGTACCCGAGTACCTGTCACCTGCCCATCAGAGTACCCGAGTACCTGTCACTTGACCATCAGAGTACCCGTCACCTGCCCATCTGAGTACCCGAGTACCTGTCACCTGCCCATCAGAGTACCCGAGTACCTGTCACCTGCCCATCAGAGTACCCGAGTACCTGTCACCTGCCCGTCAGAGTACCCGAGTACCTGTCACCTGCCCGTCAGAGTATCCGAGTACCTGTCACCTGCCCATAAAAGTACCCGAGTACCTGTCACCAGTCCATCACAGTACCCGTCATCAACCCATCAGAGTACCCGAGTACCTGTCACCATACTGCCCATGACACTACCTGACCACTGTCCATAAGTCCATGAGTCTACCCAACTACTGTCCACGAGTCTATGAGACGACCCGACCACTGTCCATGAGCCCATGAGACTACCCAACTAC
>BLSH010197962.1:381286-393391 GCA_018402905.1 Glandirana rugosa
CCCCCACAAAAATTCACTTTTGCCTGTGTAGGTAAAAATCCTTGCACCGGCCCTGGTCTCAGGGAACCCCTGCTAAAAATTAAAAATCTACAACTCATAATACTTTAGTGTGATGGTCAATGGGAAGAAACATAGAAACATAGAAAAGTGACGGCAGAAAAAGACTGAGTAGTCCATCGAGTCTGCCCCTTTTTATTTATTTATTTTTTTACATTAACCTTGTTGTTTGACTATGGATTTATGTTTATCCCAAGCATGTTTAAAGCCATTTACTGTTGACTGTCTCACAACCTCTGTTGGTAGTTTATTCCAATCATCAACCACCCTTTCAGTAAAATAATACTTTCTAAGATTAGTTCTGAACTTCCCTCCAGTTAGTTTGAGGTCATGTCCCCGTGTTCTTGATTTTGGTTTCATACTGAAAAGACTGTCCTCCTGAACCTTATTCACCCCCTTGAGGTATTTAAAGGTTTCAATCATGTCTCCCCTCTCCCTTCTTTCCTCCAGACTGTACATATTAAGTTCCTGAAGTCGCTCTTGATATGTTTTATCCCCCAGACCTTTCACCATATTTGTTACCCGTCTCTGAACTCGTTCTATTTTATCAATATCTTTTTGTAAGTGAGGTCTCCAGAACTGGACACAGTATTCTAAGTGAGGTCTCACTAAAGATCTATATAGAGGAATCAGAACCTCCTTCCTCCTGCTGGTGATCCCTCTACTGATACATCCCATAATTATATTCTGGTTACACTGCTCCTTACACTTGTGGTCATTGGGAAGCATTAACCCCTTACAGATAGCTATAAAAAAAAAAAAATGTCATTTGGAATTTATCTGAGAGGTAGAAATTGACCATTGCTCAAGGAACCCCTAGCAACCTCTGGAGAAACCCTAGGGATCCACAGAACCCTGATTGAGAAACCCTGCTCTAGGTTGTCATGTAGCTGCCTTGGTTCAGGGTGGGAACTGCTCATGGATCATCCAGGAGAGTAGACAAAAAGGTGGAAAGTTCTAGGTGGGTGGATGTCGCAAACAACTATGGAAGGAAGTCTACTGGTACAGTAGATCTGAGGTAGGATGTACCGGAGTGGAGTGCTGGTCCATCTGAGGCACATAGAAACTGCAAAGTTCAAAATCTGGTACAGCTGTGCATAGCAGCCAGCTTCTGACGTCAGCTTGTTCAATAAGCTTTGACAAAAAAAAAAAAAACTGGACGCAGAATGGTTACTATGCAGAGCTGCACCAGATTTTACAGTCTCCAGTTTTAGTAAATCAATCAACCCCATTGAGTGGAAGCTTAGGGGTGCCAGTAGTTCACAGAATGGTTGAGGGGTCTATACAAGTTATGCTACAGTTATCAATTCAGGAATTTTGTTATCAATCTAAGAACAACCATCACTCTTCTTTCTCTTCACACCTTATCCAATATCACCATCCTCCTAACATACCATCACTCATGCATCCAAGATACCCATTTCTCACTTCTGCTGAAAACCTCAAAACGCTTGAAGTTATCCTCATTGCATCATCCTCTCAATTCTACAAACCTAAAGCTGAACACTCCCTAATAGATGTGTTTTGTTACCTACAGGATGAACAAAAGAAATGGAACAGATTCCAACATCCATGCCAACAGCGTGGATGGACAAATCCCCCTTGCGGGGCTATTGTATGCTGACAGCGGGCGACACCAACTGTCAGAATGCCAGTGTCTGCAATTGATTGATTGTAGGCGCAGTTCAACTGACAACTTTCCAACAGGGTCCTTCGACATTGAAAAAATCAACTTTTGTCAAACAGCAGAGACCAACACTGCTTGAGGGAATCAGTCAAAATTCTAGCAGGATATGGACAGAAGTTAGGGTCCTTTCACAAGGGGCGGGCTCTGGCTGTGAACAGCTTGCTCAGCAGTGGATCTGGGCGTTGATCTCTACTGAGCAGGGAGATGACAGGTCCATGTCCACTTTATGCAAAATGGACACAGACACCGCCTATTCTCCTCTATAGGCAGTCAGATGTAAATGGGCCACCTGTCCATTTACGTCTGACTGCTATCCAATCCCCTATACGGAATGGGAACGGGTCCCCATATATATATGGGTTTAGCAGAACGGATTGGATGTAGGAGAGTGTAACCGGACACGTGTCCATTTACACCTGCTGCTCCATAGAGGAGATTGGAGGTTCCAATCGGGTCCGTCTGAAAATTGACAGGCAGTCCAGATCGGAACGTTTGTGTGAAAAGGGCCTTACTTAAAGAGGACGTAAACCCAGATGAGGTTTACTTCCTCTATGTCCCCCTGTAAAGTAGAAACATAATGGGCTACTATGCATCACCTGCAAACGAAGCCTGCGGCATCCAGCAATGTCCCCTCTGCTGGCGGCCTCCATCTTCTACCCCTCTTCCTTCTGGGGCCACAACTCCCGCGCTGTGAATGGCCGGAGTCGCGTGACATTACTCCCACGCATGCGCCCGTGGACCGCCAGTCACAGCATGGTCGCAGTGGAGGAACGACATTACGTCGGCACAGCTTCAACACTGCATGTCTCCTGAACCATGCAGGTTTGGGAGATATGCAGTGCACCTACAGGTAAGCCTTATCATAGGCTTACCTGTAGGTTAAAGTGGTTGTCACAAGTTGACATCCACATCAAAAAACAGAATATTTATTACATTTTTCCCAGATTTATTCAAACAAATGTTCAAATGTATGCAAAGCATAAAACTTTGGAAACTATAAGCCTAGGTTCACATCCTAGGCTATAAGCCTAGGTTCACACCTTTTTTGCGGTCCACGCTTGTGTAGGCACAGCAGAACATTCATTTCAATAGGATGCTATGCCTGCATTTCCCGGAGAAAAAAAGGGATTTTTTGTATAACTTACCGTAAAATCCTTTTCTCCGAGTTCACTGACAGACGCAGCATTCTTATGACACATGGGGTTATGCTCATCCTACTAGGAGTAGCCTAGGCAAAACAAACAAAAGTGTAGGTTGGCCCCTCCCTGGGGGCCGTCCTCACCTTAGCATATAACCCCCCTGCTCTGTACAGCACATCAGTTCGTAACAAGCCGTACAAAACCAACGCAGAGGGGTGGGTGCTGCGTCTGTCAGTGAACTCAGAGAAAAGGATTTTACGGTAAGTTATACAAAAAATCCCTTTTTCTCTTCCGTTCACTGACAGACGCAGCATTCTTATGACACATGGGGACGTCCCAAAGCTGTGCCAATCAAGAGGGGTGGGCAAAACCATAACAACTGTACCCAACAGAAAAACACCCTCTCAGGCGGCGCTAACCGCGCCTATACTGTTGCTTGTAATACCTTGCGGCCAAAAGCAGCATCCGAGGATGCTGCAACATCAATTTTGTAAAACTTAGTAAACGTGTGCACTGAGGCCCAAGTAGCCGCTTTGCACACCTGAGACACCGAGGCTTGGTGTCTAAACGCCCAGGACGTACTAACTGCCCTGGTGGAATGAGCCGTGACTGCAAACGGGGGAACCTTACCCCGAATCTCATATGCATGAGTCACGGTCTTCCGTATCCAATGAGACACGGTAGCTGACGAGGCCGCCATACCTTTGCGCGACCCTTTCGTCAGCAGAAGCTGTAGAACTTAAATACACCCGCAAGGCCCTCACCACATCCAAAGAATGCAGCTCAACTTCTCTGGGATGTGATGGGTGCGGGCACAATGAGGGGAGAACAATATCCTCATTTAAATGAAAGGAAGAAACCACCTTCGGAAGAAACGAAGGGGAAGGTCGCAAAACTGCCTTGTCCTTATGGAGGGCCAAGTAAGGTGACTTGCAGGATAATGCTGCTAACTCCGACACCCGCCTGGCGGATGTGATAGCTACCAGAAAGGCCACCTTCTGCGACAACTGTAAGGGAATGTCCCTAATCCCTTCATATGGCAGTTTCTGCAACACAGAAAGCACCAGATTCAAATCCCACAGTGCCAAAGGTGACCATATCCGAGGAGCCACATGACGTACCCCCTGTACAAATGTACGGATCAATGAATGAAATGCCAAGGGCCGTTGAAAAAGAACCGCCAGGGCCGAAATCTGCCCCTTAAGCGTACTTAACGCCAGGTTCTTGTCCAGACCTTTCTGTAAAAATGCCAGTACTCTGGATACTCTATAAGAGCGGGGGTTCCAACCCCCTGCCTCGCACCAGGTAATGTAGGCCTTCCAGGTCCTATGATAAATCTTACCTGAGGACCTCTTACGTGCTTTTATCATAGTCGGGATTATGGAGTCCGAGACACCCCTATCCCTCAATACCTGGGACTCAATAGCCAAGCCGTCAAAACCAGCGAGGGTAAAGCAGGGTGCAAGATGGGCCCCTGCAACAGCAGGTCCCCGTGAAGCGGAAGCCGCCACGGAACCTCTGCCACCATCCGTACTACGTCGGTGTACCAAGGGCACCGGGGCCAAGCCGGAGCTACCCGGATTGTCGGTATTTCCTCTGCCTCTACCCCGCGTACAACCCGTGGTAGAGCCTTTAGAGAAGGAAAAATGCACAGCAGCCGATACTGCCCTCGAGGCCTGTGAAACACTGCCCCCCGAAGGATCAGAGCCGCCTCCGCGGCTGTTGCTGCGCTTCTTGTTCCGCCCTGATGGTTTACGTACGCCACCTCCGTGGCATTGACCGACTGAAACAGAACTGACACTCCGACCTGATCGACCTGTCCAGGGATAGAGGAGATTTGTCCCACCACGACTAAATTGCCTTCCGCAGGAGCCGAGTGTTCTGGGCGTAAGGTATCGCTTCGCAAGTCGACCTCCTGAGCCCCAACAACCATATACAGAACCATAAGGAGAACCACTGGCGCGATCACAGGGTTCGCCCTGCCTAAAGCATTAGAAGCTTGCTCTGTGTTAGGAACACCCCAGCCTGTACCGTCTCCGGAATCAGACCCAGGTACTCCAGCCGGCAAGCCGGCGTTCAAGATGACTTCTGTCTGCTGAGAGCCTGACTGGCGCCTAGAGGCGCCTCCTGACGCTTCTGCGGAAGCCTCACGTTTGACGGAAGGGACTTTTCTGGGGGCATAGAGCTGCTTGCAACCCCCAGAAACCGGCCCCCCACCCGTGAGGCGGGTGGGGGCCACCCATCATGCGGAGGCAGGCTTGTCCTCCGCTTTTTCAGGCTTACGCTGCCAGGGCCTTTTGCTGTGGCCTGTGAACGCCTTCCCGACCTTACCCGCTGGGCCGGGCGCCCGAAAAAACTTCTTCTGACCAGAAGAGACAGGACCCTGCCTATGACGACGATCTCGTCGCTTCGGCTCTGGAAGGAAAGTACTCTTCCCTCCCGTGAAATCCTTAATAATCTTATCCAACTGTGGGCCAAACAGACGCCCTCCCTGAAAGGGCAGGTCTGCCAGAGCTTTCTTTGAAGCCTGGTCGCCCGACCAAGAGCGGAGCCACAGCACCCGCCTGATGACAATTGAAAAAACAGACATTTTAGACAATATGGGGAGAAGATCCAAAGCCGCATGGCATATGTGGCGGAGACCTTCTTCCAAATGTTCCATCCGCTGTACCTCAGCCTGTGCACATTCACTAGACAAACTAGTGCGCAGTGCGGCAGCGTGCTTTGCGAAGAGACTGTGCTGCCATAGCAGTTGCTAGCGCCGGCCGCATGGCTGACCCAGCCAACAAGAATAGTGCTTTAGACACTGTCTCTGTGCGGTGATCGGCCGCCTCTTTAAAGGATGGAGACCCCTCCAAGGGGATGGTGGTTGCCTTATTCACACGAGCCACGGCAGGGTCCACCACCGGGGAAGCCCATCTCTTAGTAAAGCTTTCCTCAAAGGGGTAGCGAACAGCAAAGCTTTTAGGCAAAGCCAAGGAACTTGGTGGCTTCCGCCATTCCTTGAACACTGCCTGTTCAAACACCTGATCATAAGGGTAAGCCCTAGGGGACCTAGGGGGTCTAAGCGGTCCACAAACATATGCGGACTCATGTGACTCCCCTGTTTGGTCCAGTCGCATAGAGTCGCGAATATCAGTGATCAGTGCTTCCACTATCGCTTTATCCCGCGAACTAGGAGCCTCCTGATCCTCTTCGCCCTCTGAGGGCGGCTCACCCTCTGAAAGATCCACAGGTGTGACCACTGAGGCGCTTTCTAGATCTGAATCCTCCGCTGAGGAAAGAGGAGGGGGTGGGAGCTTCTGGGGGCCCCTCGGAATGGGCACCCCTGCCCGGGGAAAGAACTCCCCAAACACCGCCCTCAGCTGTTCAAAAGACGCTAATGATCCTGGGGTGGACTGTAGATCTGCAGGTATACCTGCCATAGAATTGCTGGCCTCTGACATCTCAGCCCGGCACCCCCGCTGTGTAACCACCACCACCTCTACCCCACAAATCAGCCAGGGAGACCCGGGCGGATTACACCCACCGCTACCGGCACCCAGGAAGCGCCAGCTATACTTGCTGTTTGATGCCTCAGCACTCCAACCGAAGAGCAATGCCCACGAACTGCTGCACATCAGGAGCTTGTTACTGTGTGTCAGCCATGCTGTCCAAGCAAAAACCGGAAGCCCACACCCGTTTTTAAGGACTTCCTGCACAAGGACTGCAGTTCTCACCAATCGACCACTTTAGGCCGCCAGAGAGCAGGCTGGAAACCACATGGTTCTCAAACAATGGACGCTGCCATTACACACGTGCGGTCGGCCACGAACGAGCGGTGCTCCAAAATCCAATGGCGACGGACGGTGGGTGCAGATTCGAACGGTTAGTGCAAAGGTGCCTGCGGGGGATTGAGGGGGGAGGGGGAGTGGGGGGGGCCTCTAACAGACCCCCACCGGCTGACCACCACAGAGCTGCCCAGGTGCCCACTCTCCATGCCTCTAGGGCGGAAGTGGGGTTTACTCACCAATCCGACGGGCGCAGCGGGTAGCCACCCGGAGCAGACCTATCTCCCCGCAAGAAGGCATGCTGCTGGCCAGGCCACTGGACAGGTGAACCAGTCACTGGGCTCTAGTGGGTTTTAGCCACTGGCCGCCCGCACGGAACGGGCGCTATGCGGTGGGCCCCCCTAAGGGGTTCGCATAGTGTTGGCCGGACTGGGGAAAGATTAGGATTCGAGATATCCTCTATACCACCAGCCAGCTTCTTGATAGCAGTCTTCCTTAGATGAATCTTCAGGAGACCGCTGCTCCCATAGGGAACCAGGTCTACTCCTTGCACTAGGCAAATAAAAACTGATGTGCTTTACAGAGCAGGGGGATTATATGCTAAGGTGAGGACGGCCCCCTGGGAGGGGCCAACCTACACTTTTGTTTGTTTTGCCTAGGCTACTCCTAGTAGGATGAGCATAACCCCATGTGTCATAAGAATGCTGCGTCTGTCAGTGAACGGAAGAGAAAGGTACATGCATCATTTTGACCATGCAATTTCCCTACGGTTCCTGCACCTGCAAACTCGCTGCGCTTTTAAATGCATGGGAGTGCCATTCAGAATAGTAAAAAGAAATGGATTAATGGATAAATGAGTCAAAATATGAAGCAAAAGAAGCTCCGCATTGCCCTGCTGCACTTTTGCTTAAGTTCAGATAACCTGCAGTTTTCGTGCGGGTTAGCTGCACTTTGCTATAGACTTCTATGAGGACCTGTAGTTTTGGAGTGGTTTCGGAAAGGGAACCAGAACTCCTGCATGCTGCATCTTTGGTGTGCTTTTTGAAACCGCACCAAAACCGCAGGTCCTCATAGAAGTCTATGGGAAAGCACAGCTAACCCGCACGAAAATTGCGGGTTAGCTGTGCTTTTAGTAGGGCAGTGTGAGCCATCCTAAATATGATACTTGGAGCCATAAATCTTCCATTAATTGAAAGATGAAAATAACAAAGACAATACTGGAACTGGACCAAAGGGATTTCACAATATCCTGCAGTTAATACTATAAATTTTAATGAGATTAAATCATTCTGGATTTGAATCAATAAGAGAAAAGTCACTGCATTTAAACCAGCGTTTGTCAAAGACATAAGAAACTTAACTATTCAACTCTACTATAAATGTTATCCTTGTGTAAATTTTCTGTAACTTTTTAATAAAGCCTCGTACACACGATGTGATGGTCGTATGAAAGCGGTCGTACAATCGCTTGTTGTACAATCATCCGACCGTTAGTACGCGCAATTAGAACATCGGTCGTACAACAGATGTTGGATGAGCAGACTAGAAAACTTTGGTTGTACAACAAGCGGTCATACGACTGTTGTACCGTGTGTACAGAGAAGTTGGCCCAAGTTGTACGTGCAAAACACGCATGCTCAGAAGTCAGGAACGCCCGGAAGTTCACCTGAACTTCCTCTTTATACGCTCGTAACATGTCACTATGTTAGGCTTGGTAGTACGATCCCTTAGTGCACGTCAGTATGCGAGACACAACAGCCGCCATACAATTTTGGACATCCGGTTGTACGACTGTCGCATCGTTTGTATGAGGCGTTAGACAACTGGCAGTTGGTACTACTGCTGTCTGGTACCCTTCTGGGAAGTTCCCCCTCCCAATGTGTCCTGGTGATCATTGTCATAGGGACAGAGAGATGAAAATTAACATTTGTCACTAGTTGTCAATAGAGCAGGAGATCAAGAACATCAATTCAGTAGACAACTTCCCCTGACTTCAAAGAAAGTTTCTCTTAAGCCGGCCATAGATGGTTTGAATCTCGGCCGGTTCAGCAGGAACCTGATGAGATTCGAATCATGTATGGGCAGGCTGAATGTACCCAAGTTGATCAATCGATTAATTTGGATATAACTAGCCTGTCGGATGTTACATGTGATTATTGCTAGCGGCTGTTCTAGCCACTAGCAGCAATCACTGTGTTCTCCCGACGGGAACTCAATGGCTCCGCAGGAGGGATTCCCCCATCAACACTGACTGGTTGTAGGAAAGAAAACCGCCATGTCTATGACCGGCCTTATACTAAGTGAAAAGACAGCCCAACCCAATCATTTTTCTATAAAAAGAATTGATGAAGTATTTACAGATAAAACTAGTTGAGCAGCATAAGCCTGTACACACCTCACCTGTATGGTAAAAGGATGTATGCATGAAACCAGTCAGGCTGCATTATTTCATACTCAGTTAAGATTTCATACCTAAAACCAGTACAGTTTGGTCAGAGTATATGTATCTTTTTAGGACTTTTGTATATATGTATCGATTTTTTATAATAAGAGGTAAATAGGAGTTTATCTTGCATGATGATCTGTTCCTACGATTTGTAACTATATACGTGGATTTGGGTGCTTGATTTTAATATTATTTGTAATTCAATACATGTGAGCCCTATCCGAGATGTGGGTGCATTCAGTTTGAGCCGTATATAATTTCACTCTAAACTAAGTGGGGAAGTGTAATGACATATTAGTTAGTATAATCTCACTTGTAAATCAAGAGGGGTTGTGTAGTATGGCGCTGTTCTAAGTGCAAAAAAGAAGAAAAGGGGAAAGGGAAGAAGGCTGCTGCCCCCACTGTCAACCAGGATGTCCTGGTATCAGAAAACATATATTATGAAAAAGGGTGTGGGAGAAGGCGCTGCCTAATGTAAACTGAAAGTATTGCTTGATAACTTGTTAAAGTGCAAACGAAGGAGAGTGACACACCCAAGTGTAAGTAATTAATAGATCATAAAATATATCCAATAAGATAAAGTATTAAAGTAAGTAAAAGGGAGAGTGTTTACAATCTATTAAATAGTCATTAAAACCATAAAAGTGAACCCAGTAGTGATGATAAATAGTGACCACATAAATCTTGCAAAGAAAATAATAAAATAAAGACAAATGGTGCATTCAATATCATGCAAAATTAAACAAAAATAGGTGATCCGATTTGAATATAATTAGCTATATGTGGAGACCGGCTCTGGCAGAAAGCCCGCACGGAAGGTCAGTCCAATATACAACTGCTGATAAGTGATAGAAAAGTGGCCTTAAAAAAGGAGCGCAGTAGTAAACGGCTATAGTCCTCAGTCCTATAGTCCTAAAGGGACCCCGGCGGCAGTGAAGATACTAAACCGTGTGTTGTGTGGGAAGAGAAGAGGTGGAGCGGCAAATACGCATAGAGGTGTGCTCCCCTCCTCCTAACTCCCCACTCACCGGTTCTTGCACAGATCAAACGATGCTGTTCTAATGCCGTCTTCCCCTTGTTGTCGCCCCGGGTCCTCCCGGGATTGCTCACATATGTGGGGAAATAGGCAGCAGTTAGAGATATCCAGTTGGTAAAGCTGAAAAAGTGTAGAAGACTTACATGGGGTTACGAGAAGTCAGACGTGGGTCCACTCTGTAAGGAAACCGGAACTTCCTTCGGTACTGTGTACCCGAGAGACACGAATGCCGGCTTTCGGCTTTTATCACTTGTTTGCTTCGTTTTATGCAAGTAGCATTTTATTCCTAAATTATGCTATGATATATATATATAAAATTCCCGCGCTTGCCTTTAATACAAATATCTGAATAAAAGAGGGTAATAAGAACCACAAAATCTGAAATACGTTAGAAATAAGTGAATGAAACTGGCAGCACGCACAACAAACAAGATCAGTTTGTAACAAGTTCGTAGTGATAAATAATGTAGCAGCGCCAATCAGGTGAATGTCCAAATTCACACTAACCACTGTGAGAAAAGGTTAGGTCCACATAATAAACATACTCTCTGTAGTATGCCAGAGAGATGAAAAAACATTGCAGAACATAAATCCACCTGTAATAATGGGGTATGCGCTTACCAGATTCAGGTGGAAAATGCGCCCAAAGGATGTCTGGGGTAGGCACAACCAGCCAGGTCCTCTTGTCAGCCGTGTAGGTTCTCAAAAACGCACATCACTAGCCGCTCAAAAGGAAAAATCCAGGGTGCTCATATTGTGGAGTTGGTTATGGAAGCGGTACCAAAAGGCCCGCATAGAAGGTGAGGAATAGAAGAAGGAAACCCACCATAGCATAATACCGTTGGGATATATTTATTTCAAAAAGATTAAAAAAACACTTACTTCAAGTATAATAAAACAGAGCTCTTCAATAAAAAGAATCAAGTGTGACAGAAGGGAAACCAGACCCAACGCGTTTCAACTCCTAGGTCGTCATCTGGGGTGTTTCCCCCTCTGTCACTGCTCATATATATATATAACCATCATTAATGTTTACAGAACGCCCCCTGGGGGGCCAAGAACCGGAAGTCCCATCTGTCCAACAAAATGGCGTCCATGGCGGGCGTTCCACGCCTCAATTTAGCTTCACAAAGGGACAGGAAGTGATGTAATATTGAAAAAATAAATACATACAAAATTAGAAATTAGGACTGTTACCACTAAATAGCAATATTTGGTGCTTGGTATATAAGAGGCCGTGCTAATATGTGATAGGGATAAAAATGTGAATAATAAAAACGAATTTCCTGGATCGAATATATTATGGTTGACGTCCCTTCCTGTATAATCATTAGTGCAGGACGGAGCAGGCCACTTCCGGTCATGTGACGCCAAATGTCACATGATCGGGAGTACGTGGAAGCCTAGATAATAGGCTGCCAATATGCGGGCGCGTCATTTCCGATGGAACGACACGCCCCCTGCCTCTACGAAAATTAAAAATAAAGAATAATAGTGATAATAAAAAATAATAACAAAAATGATAAAATGAATTTATGAAATTTTCGTATAATAATGTTTCCACATTCCGAAACAAGGGACGTCAACCATAATATATTCCATCCAGGAAATTAGTTTTTATTATTCACATTTTAAGCATATCCCTATCACATATTAGCACGGCCTCTTATATACCAATTTTGTATGTATTTATTTTTTCAATATTACATCACTTCCTGTCCCTTTGTGAAGCCAAATTGAGGCGTGGAACGCACGCCATGGACGCCATTTTGTTGGACAGACGGGACTTCCGGTTCTTGGCCCCCCAGGGGGCGTTCTATAAACAATAATGATGGTTATATATATGAGCAGTGACAGAGGGGGGAAACACCCCAGATGACGACCTAGGAGTTGAAACGCGTTGGGTCTGGTTTCCCTTCTGTCACACTTGATTCTTTTTATTGAAGAGCTCTGTTTTATTATACTTGAAG
>BLSH010197962.1:424968-437694 GCA_018402905.1 Glandirana rugosa
GGGGGGGGGGGGGGGGGGGGATTCTAAGCAGGAAGTGAGGAAAAAAGTTTTATTGGAGTCACAAGAGACCCCTCCCTACCATGCATATGTATTAAGAGTGCGAAACCAGTGATGCAGTGCCTCACTCATGGTATAGGATTGAAGAGTAATTACCCGGCCAATCCCCAGCTGATATACCTGAGATCCAGGGGGGTTCCCACCAGCATCATACTACACACTTGTGAGCCAGTTTTGTTCTCAGACTGATCTGTAAGTACCAGCCAACCTTTTTTAGAACATTCAGGAAATCCCCCCCTCCCTCAAGTTTTATGAGGGGTTTATTATATTTATATATCTGATTTTTATGTACTTACAGTGAATTTTTGCATCCATACACCTGATGAGTGAACGTGATTCATAAAACGTGCGTAGAGTTTTTCTAACCATGTGATGCCAAGACAGTTCGGCTTTTATCCAGCATGTATTCAGTTGTATGTATATGTATAGTTATGCATTATCATCCTATATAATGTATATGTCCATGGCATATTTTTATCATTATGTCAGCCCATCGTATATGGTTGTGCTTATGTTTTGAAAATGTATTATGCATTTCTAGACCATGGAACTGTATTTGACACAATAAAGATTTTATTATTATATATATTGTCCACACACCTATTTTTTCAGTAATTAGCCTCATTTAAAGTCCTACTATTTTTCTCTTTTTTCTATATGCTTCATAGCCAGGGATGGAGGCGTATGACTGTGGCTATGCAAGGTCACACTCTTTTTTTTGTTACATTATGGGGTGGAAGACACCCACTTTTCCCTTGTGACCTGCCATGCCAATATTACCATAACAGACGATTCACTTCAGATCCCAAGCCGTCGTTTTATAATCTTGTTTTACATATTGCTAATTTTCATTAGTATACAGGCCATTTGCCTCTAATACCAGGTATAGTTCAGTCTCGAGCCCCACTCACATGGGGGGGAGGGGTGTCACTTGGGTCTGTCTGGTCTGGAGCTGCGATGCGCAGCAGTGCCTCCCCTCCTTACCCCAGTCGGGATGGTGGAGGGGAGTGTCCTCCTGTGCATCGGCATCATGCTTGGAGTTCTGCCAGCTGTGCCAGAGCGGTGCAGGGTGGTGTGGATGTTTTGTATCCATCTCATGCTGCAGGGCAGGCGGGTGTAAATTGGAGTCTGGCAATCTTGCCGGTCAGGGGATCCGTGTCTTAGCCTTTTCCAGCCCCCGTAGTGCTTAGTATGATGCTGGTGGGGACCTGCCCTGGATCCTGGGTATATCAGCTGGGGATTGGCCGGGGAATCACTATTCAAGCCTTCTCCATGAGAGAGACACCACATCGCTGGTTTCACACTCTTAATACATATGCAAGGTAGGGAGGGGTCTCTTGTGACTCCAATTACACTTTTTACATTACTTCCTTCTTAGGATTTTTTTTCTCCCCCCACAATCATACAATATTTTACGTTTTTCATATAACACTTTTTCTTTAAGATTTTATCACATTTTTCAACCTTATTTTCCTTTTTTTCTCACATTTCACTAGTTTCATACACACTTCACTATACAATCATTATCTTCCAGATTGATGCGGTTTGTTCAAGACCATCCATCCTCTCATGGATTGCATTGTGATGACCAGAAAACATCAGTGATCCTGAGGTGGATCACTGATGTTTTGGGGATGTGTGAGCTACAAAGGCACAGGAAATTTGGTCAAAATTGAAGGCAAGATGAATGCAGTATGTTATTTAATAATACTGGAGGAACATTTGCATTCATCAGCCAGTAATCTGCGCATGGGACGTACTTGGACATTGACATGACAATGATCCAAAACACAAGGCCAAGTTGACCTGTCATTGGCTACAGCAGAATAAAGTGAAGGTTCTGAAGTGGCCATCTCAGTCTCCTGACCTCAATATCATTGAGCCACTATGGGAGATCTCAAACATGCAGTTCATGCAAGACAACCCAATAATTTCCAGGAACTGGAGGCTTTTTGTCAAGAGGAATGGGCAGCTTTACCATCTGAGAAGATAAAGAGCCTAATCCACAAATACCATAAAAGACTTCATGCTGTCATTGATGTTAAAGAGGGCAATACACGGTATTAAGAACTGGGGTGTGTAAACTTTGATCAGGGACATTTGGGAAGTTTCTGGTGTCATTATGATTTAAAAAGAGTAAACACTGTTGAGTGATAATAAATGGCTTCAGCCAAACACTAACCATGAGTGAAAGAAATGTGTTTTGTGTTTTCATTCATATTCTCTGAAAAATGGCCAAGAAATCATAAATTCTTCCACGGTAAGTAAACTTATGAGCACAACTGTAACTGTAATCAAGATGTCCATCCTTCCAAAATCCTTTACCTTTTTCGAATGCTACCAATCCCAGTTCCAGCTCACTATCTACACATTTTACAACGCCAAACGTTGCATTACATCTGGAGCAAGCTTATGCCCAGGCTATCCAAACCTATGCATTACAATTCCAGGACCAGAGGGGCTTGGGTGTGCCAAACTTTTTGAAATATTACTATGCAGTGCAGCTAGCCCAGCTACCCAAATGCCATACAACAAAGGAACCCCCTTTATGGGTAGTGCTGGAATCTGTGGATTGCGACCCCCTTTTTACGGCCAATCTGCTCTGGTTGGCCCCAGCTCACCATAGGCCTATCACTAATCCAATTACCAAGCATAGCCTCATGATTTGGGACAGACTAAAATACCGGCATGGCCTCTAGTCCCCCCACAACCCTTTACTCTCCTTCCTCCGTAATCCCGCCTTCTACCCAGCTTGGACACCTCCAACCTGATTCTCTGCTTGGTCCGCAGCTGGCCTCATTTGGGCCCACTCGTTCTACTCATCCAATACATTTAAGCCTTTCCCTACACTCTGTGAGACCCATGGCCTCCCCATCTGAGATCTTTCGCTATTTGCAAATCAAACATTTTCTCTCCCCACACACCCCTCCTGGCCCCTCAGACCCAGTTTTTACACCCTTTGATCCGACATGTAAGTCAGAACCCCACAAACGCAGGCTTATTTCTGAACATTTTTGTCTCTTCTCTTGATTTCTGGAACCGAAAAAAACCCTGTTGTATGTCAAAAAATGGGAAAGAGATCTTGGTATCACCCTTGTCCACACCAACTGGTCCTCCGATTGGCAGGCTACTAAATTGTCTTCTCCCAACATCTCTGCTCTAGAAACAAACTATAAGGTGCTCACCCCATGGCACTTGGTCCCTGCCAGGATACATACCTTTCTTCCGCAGTATTCACCACTTTGTTTTAGGGGTTTCAATGAGGTGGGCACTCACCTCCATATATGGGGGGAATGCCCTACAGTGAAATCTTTTTGGTCTGAAATCTTCATGATCTTATCTACTCCGTGTCATGACTGCGGCCAAACAGACGATAGCTAAGGCCTGGAAGTCCTCTTCCTTGAGTGTAACAGCGGTCAAAAACAGAATCACCCAGGCTCTGATCCACGCTAAGCTGGAAGCGGTCATACTGGATAAAAGTATGCAAATCGAGAAACTTTGGCAACCATGGGTAACACACTACCTGCCCCTTGACTTCGGTGACACCCTACTGCTTCCATGAATACATGGGTGTCATTCCTCGTACCCGAACTTAGACTTGTCAGTGCTCTCCTAACATCCTCTAGGGGGCCACTTACCTCTCTTCCTACCCCTTCTCCCTCCCACCCCCCCCCTTCTGTTCCCTTTCTCTGCCCTTACTTTGTTTTCCTTGCCTGCCTCCACACACTTTTCAGCCATGTTTTCTCCTTCCCCCTCCCGCAAGCCTCTTATGCTGGGTCAGGCCCCTAACTCGAAATGTCCCCAGTATGCTCCCTTTGATCAACCCTTACCACAGTCTCCTAGTCTCCCTTGGAACCAAACTGTAGCCTACCCATTTGCACAAGTAGGATTTAAGAGACCTTTCTGTGTCTATTTATCCTTTCAACCTCCCCCTCTCTCACCCCCTCCTTTTTGATTTGAACTTTGTTTATGCCTTTTATGGTTATGCTACAAATGTTTAGTATTACAGCTTACAACTGCACTCACCTGTAGAGGATAGTCCTCTCCAACTACTTGTTGCTTATTCATTGCATATGCATGGTTGTTTTCATGTTGTACTTGCCTCACCATACTATGGTAATGATATTCTTGCCACATGTATGCATTTATTTTTGTACTGCATCGTTTCTATAATAAAAATATTTGAACACGAAAAATAAATAAATAAATATTCCAGTATATATCCCATCGTTTGTAGATGCTATAACCTCCACGCAAACCAACCAATATATGCTTATTGAGATTTTATTTTACCAAAAATATGTAGCGAAATACGTATTGGCGTACATTTATGAAGACATTTGATTTTTTTTTACTATTTGATATGTTTTATAGCAGCAAGTAAAAAATGTTGTTTTTTTTTCCAAATTTTCATTATTTTTCATTTATAGTGCAAAAAATCAAAAACCCAGTGTTGATCAAATACCACCTAAATTAAGCTCTATTTGTATGAAAAAAATTATATCAATCACATCTGAGTACAGTGTTGGATGACTGTGCAATTGTGAGTTAAAGTAACGCAGTGCCAAAAAGAAAAAAATGCCCTGGTCATGAAGAGGGAGTAAATCTTTCAGAGGGCAAGTGGTTAAACAGTGCACAGACGTCAGCTTGTAAGATGGAGATGTCCTATAAGGATGTTATTACATTACAAAGCTGCTTGGTATCATCTGCAAAAACTTAAATGGTACTTTTAATCCCACACCCTATATCAGACCCTATATCATTTATAAATATGTCTAATAACCTTAGACCATTCAGAGTATGAATTGTTAAAGTATATGTGAACCCTTACCGTGTAAGACAACCCATTCAGTTAGAAATAGAAATGAAATGCAAAACATTTGTGTATATATTAAAAAAACACATTATAAATGCCTTGTTTAATATAAGCAATCACATGCTCTATGTGTGTGTAAAAAAGAATGATAAAAATGTAATTTGGGTACAGTGCTGCATGACCACGCAATTGTCATTCAAATTGGAAAGCGCTGAAAGCTGAAAATTGGCCTGAGCAGGAAGGGGGTAAAAGTGTCCAGTATTGAAGTGGTTATTATGAAACACTAGCTAAAGAGGTGTAATTTTATCCAGTGATTACTTTAAGATATTAATCATACTCCTTAAAAATGCTTGGATACATTTTGCCCCATTTCCATCTTACTTCTGAGAAGGTATATTATAAAATTTAACAGTAATCAAATTCTTAAAAAGAACATGATGCATGCTCCTATGATAATGTAATATGATTATAATTCAATCCTTTACCTAGAAATACTACTATAGGAGGTAATTTAACTAGTAATCAATACTCTATATATATATTTACCAAAAGTCCGTTATGTCTCAATTATTTTAGTATGATTTTTGAGGGCTAAAAGTTCACTTGTTTCACCTTCTTCTATATTTCTCAATAATTACCTAATGGCAATATATTTCTGATGTTGAAAAATGCCATGGTTGAGTCCAGGCCAGCTGAGTAAATAAAATAGCAAGTTATAAAAAACTTGTTGTGATTGTTTGAATAGTAAACTCCTCCATTGTCTCTCAGTTTGGAGTGTCTATGAATTTCAGTTCTGTACACAACTTTGTAGGACAATTCTTCAGGTTTATTTTGCTCTGAGATAGGTAAATGTTCAGAAGACCATTAGATTTTGGCCTATCTGAATTCCATTCCAGTTTCCCTCAAAAGTCATATTTCATAGTATGAAATCATTGAAACCCTGACAGTGTATACAAGCATTTTGGCCTCATTCATACAAATGTACCTATCTGTACACCCATACAAAGGGTTGTCTTTCCCCGCACGGGATAAAACAGATCGAGAGCGACTTCAGGAATGTAATATGTACAGTCTGGAGGAAAGAAGGGAAAGGGGAGATGTGATTAAAACCTGTAACTACATCAAGGGGGTGAATAAGGTGCAGGAGGACGGTTTGTACAAAATGAAATCAAGAACACGGGGATATGACCTCAAACTAACTAAAGGAAAGTTCAAAACTAATCTTAGAAAGATTTATTTTGCTGAAAGGGTAGTTGATGCTTGGAATAAACTACCAGCAGAGGTAGTGAGAGTCAACATTAGTCTTATCTATTTACCTATCGCACACCTTTCTGGCAAACAAGGGAGAGGGGAGGACAAGCACAAAGGAAGGCGGTAGCGGGAGGTGAAGGAGAAGGGGGGGTGAGTGAGGCCCCTAACCCCCAGTACTGGAGTCTCTCACACCACAGCCCGGATCAACAGGGTTAAATGAAGAGGTAGGCGGCTGAAGTTGAGTAATCAAGGAAGAGAAACGGCTCATAACACTAGGCGAGCGGATACTCCCTGGAAGAAAAAGATGCCTGTCTCTGCCTCTTCTGAATGCCACCTACACTTGGTTCCCCTCAAGGCGTTATGATTATAGGGAGCCCCCAACAGAGGTAATATCTTGACCCACACAGGGTGAGAGGATACAGCAAGCAAAGGAGAAAATCCTCAACAAAAACTAGATCACACGTTAACCTGGGTGAGGACACTCGCCTGGAAAGGAACAAGGTGAAGGCAATCAGCAGAAGGGGTAAGAATATTCTATCTTCTTTTATTCAAGTGGTAAGATAGCTGGCCTATATGGTTCTATGGACAATTAAAGTACTTCATAGGCCTTAAAAATCTGCAATACTTAAAAACATAGAAGGAAGGGAAAAGGATCCGGAGATTTGTGTGCTTTGATCCAATAACAATACAAAATAAAAGAAAGGAAGGTAAGAGGAGGCAGAGAAGAAAGAGGGGAAGGTAAAGGGAAGATAAAAGGAAGAAGAAAGGAAAGCGAAAAGAAGAGATAAATTAAACAAAAGGATGCCTACTTAAGGAACACAAGCCCCCAAAACTAAAAAAAACATCATTAGGATCAAAAGAAGGAAAAGAAAACAACCTAAAATCACAACCAGAACAACATACAAACATTAAAGGCTATTTTCAAACACCTCAGACACAAGGAGGGCAACAAAATCTAACAGACTCTGCTTCTGTCCTACCCAACCCAGATGATATGGAGGGGGGAGTAGAACAAAATAAAGACCATAATAAAGACATTGCAGTGGATAATGGAGAAAAAGGGCCATGGGACCTACAAGCATATATATAGACCTTACCAACTAAAAAGGGCATGGATAAATATATACATAGACAAGAAACATCCTATAAAAATTAAATACAAACCATTAAAACAGCAGTGGAAAATACCCAAGGGAAAATAAAGGTAGTAGAGGATAAGTTGGTAAATATGGAACAGAAAATAGCCCAATTGGAAAAGAGAAATTTAGGACAAAGCCAGTGTCTAAAGCATATAATTACAAATATGGACAATTCCGAAAATAGAAATAGACGGAATAATATAAGAGTTAGGGGGCTTCCAGAAGCAACAGGTACAGAAGACCTAATACCCACATTGCAGGGCATCTTTAATATGTTATTATAGTGTCCAGATACAAATGAAATCTTGCTGGATAGGGCACATAGAACTCTGAGACCCAAGAATCTGGACCCCATGAAACCTAGAGACGTAATATGTAAAGTACACTACTCCTATATCAAAGAAAGGATTATGTAAAAAGCTTGACAACAAAAAATAATAGACTTTGACGGAGCAAAAATAATTTTATTGCAGGATCTTTCCAAATACACACTTGAATTAAGAAAAGCTGTTAATCCCCTATTGGAACTACTGAGAGAGAGAAAGATCTTATACAAGTGGAGATATCCATTTGGAATCCTGGTATACTATAGGGGACAAAAGGCTATATTTCAAGACATTGAGGATCTCCCAGATTTCTTGAGGGCCCTACAACTCCTCGAAATAGACTTACCACTATGGACTACAGATTTTTGTGATCTACTGGACCGGATTCCCCGGAAAGGAAGAGGATTAAAAACAAGCTGAGTTGGCAGTGAACTCTGCACGGGGGGAGGATATTCTTTTTTCTTTTTTTACGAGTTATGAGTGATCAGCAACAGGACTATATACTGAGGATATAAAAAAGGTTAAAAGGTCAAGGTTATATGTCGAGGTGGGGGGGGGGGGGATTGGCGGGGGAGAGGGAGGAGAAGGGTAAAAAGGAAAAATTTCCCTTTTTTTTTAGACGATAAGGTTGATAAATCACAGATTTACATATAAATTCATTGTATTTCGGACACAATAAAGATTATCACTATATGCACCCCCTCTTTTTTTTTCTTCTATAAATTTGATATATCACAAATTTATATACAAACTCACTGTATCATGGACACAACACAGATCATCACAATACGCACTCCCTATTACCCCCCACCTTTTTTTTCTTTTTTATAAAGTTGATATATCACAAATTTATATACAAGTTCACTATATCATGGATATAACAAAGATCATCACAATATGCACTCCCTACCACCCCCCACCCCCTTTTTTTTTCCTCTATAAAGTTGATATATCACAAATTTAAATACAAATTCACTGTATCATGGACAAAACAAGGAACATCACAATATGCACTCCCTACCACCCCACCCCCTTTTTTTTTCTCTTCTGCCCTCCTCTCCCTCATTTATGAGGGGGGATGGGAGAACAGATTTGATATTTATTTTTACTGTTTAATGCCTTAGTATATATTGCTTTTGAGTATTGGAATATGTATAATGCGATCACAGGTAGTGATGACGGTGTAAAAAGGATAAGTAGAAATAAGAAAGAGGTGGAGGATTTATTGATGTGAAGGGGGGAAGGGATGAACGAGGAGGGAAAAAGAGGATAACAAACACTATATATCAAATAGTAAAGACTATAACTAATAAATATGTTGGGGGACCTGGTTAAGCCCCCCCCCCCCGGCCCCCCTTCCCCCCTTTTTTTTCTATTATAAAGTTTATTTACAATAATGGACACAACAAAGATTATCACAATATGCACTCCCTTTTTACTTTCTGCCCTCCCCCCCCCCCTATATGAGGGGAGACGGGAGAATAGATCTGATATTCATGTTTAATGCCTTGGTATATATTGTTTGTGAGCACTGGAATATGTATAATGTGACCACAGGTACTGATGACGACATAAAAAAGACAAGTAGATATGATAGAAAGAGGTGGAGGAGGTATTGTTGTGAAGGGAGGGAATGGATGAACAAGGAAGGAAAATGAGGATCACAAGCACTATCTATCAAATATAGAGTTGAGCGAACACCTGGATGTTCGGGTTCGGCGGTTCCGAACGAACTTTGGAAAAAAGGCCGGGTTCGGCACCGAACGTTGCCCAAACTTTATTCCGGACCCCGAACCCCATTGAAGTGAATGGGGACCCGAACTTTTAGGCACAAAAATGGCTGTAACAAAGTCCTGGCAAGTGCTAGAGGGCTGCAAAAGGAAGTAAAATGGGGGTAAGAGTAGGGCAAGTGCCCTACAAAAAAATGGGGATAGGGAAAATAAATTAAAATCAAATAAAAAAAAATGGGAAGGGGGGGTGGATGTGGAGTAGGAGCCTAGAGGTTGACTAGGCCGTGACCGTGGCAGTGTAGGTGGAAGTGGCGGTGGTCGAGGAGGAGGAGGAGGTAGCCAACACTATTTTTTTTTTGTTTGTTTGTTTATAATTGGGGTAGCCCCCAAAATATTGAGGCCTATTCAAAAAAAACAAGTATACGAATGGCTGTGTGAGTCCGGTGTAAATGTTTATTCTGCACAAGGTACAGACAAGTCTTGTGGGATCCATGCCTGGTTCATTTTAATAAAGGTTAGCTTGTCCATGTTGGCTGTGGACAGGTGGCTGCGCTTGTCTGTGATAACGCCCCCTGCCGTGCTAAACACACGTTCAGACAATACACTGGCTGTAGGGCAGGCCAGGACCTTCAAGGCATAAAGGGCAAGCTCAGGCCATGTGGCCAATTTGGAGACCCAGAAGTTGAATGGGGCAGACCCATCAGTCAGTATGTGTAGGCGTGTGCACACATACTCTTGCACCATGTTGCTGAAATGCTGCCTCCTGCTAAGACGTTGTCTATCGGCTGGTGGTGCTGTTTGTTGTGGCGGGCTGCTGACAAAGCTTTGAGAATAGAAATATCTGCGCCAACCCCAAACAAAAAGTCCAATCAGACTATAAAATTAACAAAGTTCAAATAGTGCAAAAACGGTGCTCCAAATGAAGTGCTCTTCAGTGCTCAACATAGACATTCCAGTGAATGGTAAAGTGACGTGACTGGTGACCCCTATAATGCCCGCACTCACCAGATGATATGGACCCACTGCTTTTCAGTCAGTGGGTCAAACAGGCTGAAGGGGGCTTGTAATCCAATCCAAATGAGACCACAATGGAAAATCCAAATTCCAAGGCACTCAGAGGAAATACAAACAATCCATAGTGCAGACTGCTAAACAAAGTTTATTTGCGCAAATATAAAATCTACTTACAAAATCAATCTGTAAAACAAGCATCGGATAAAATGTTCAGTGGGTAGTGGGTCCATATCATCTGGTGAGTGCGGGCATTATAAGGGGTCACCAGTCACGTCACTTTACCATTCACTGGAATGTCTATGTTGAGCACTGAAGAGCACTTCATTTGGAGCACCGTTTTTGCACTATTTGAACTTTGTTAATTTTATAGTCTGATTGGACATTTGTTTGGGGTTGGCGCTGATATTTCTATTCTCATTGTCAAGCAGGTTTATGACCTGAGGTTCAGCAGCCCCCTTTTGATGATTTACCACTTTTATTATAATTATCAATTTTCACAGGAATTATTTTATACACACTCATATTGTTTTTCACAGTAATGATATTTACACATAGGTAGGCGCTGATATATATTGTGTATTATGCTGACAAAGCTTTGCCACATTTCGGCCATGCTAACCCTGCCTTCTGAGGTGCTGGCGGTGGCACAGCTGTGTTGATGGCCTCTTCCTCCTCCTCTGCCTTCGCCTTGTGCTTCCTCTGAGCCCCCGGTGTAATTTGGGAATGCCCTCAGCAGCGCCTCTTCCAGTGTGCGCTTGTAGTCGCGCATCTTCCTCTCACGCTCCAGTGAGGGAATTAAGGACGGCACGTTGTCCTTGTAACGGAGATCCAGCAGGGTGGCCACCCAGTAATCAATGTTACAATGTGGTCAACTCGGCTGTCGTTGCGCAGGCACTGCAGCATGTAGTCAGCCATGTGTGCCAGGCTGCCCAGAGGCAAAGACAAGCTGTCCTCTGTGGGAGGTATATCATCTGTGTCCTCTGTATCCCCCCAGCCACGCTCCAGTGATGCCCACGAGCTGCGTTGGGTGCCACCCTGCTGCGATTCCTCCTCCTTCTCCTCCTCCTCATCTTCCTCATTCTCCTCGTCCTCCAGAACTGTGCCCTGGCTTGAATATTTTTGACCTGGCCTATGCTGGTGCAGGAACCCACCCTCCAAGCCACTTGCGAATGACTGGCCTGATAACCGTGGAAATGACCCCTCTTCCTCCTCCTCCTCCTCATCCTCCTGTGCCACATCCTTTTTCATCATGGCCCGAAGTGTTTTTTCAAGGACACATAGAAGTGGGATAGTAACGCTGAGAACAGCGTCATCGGCACTGGCCATGTTGGTGGAGTACTCAAAACACCGCAATACGCTACACAGGTCTGGCATGGAGGACCACTCGTTGGTGGTGAAGTGTTGCTGTTCTGCAGAGTGACTGACCCGTAAGTGCTGCAGCTGAAACTCCACTATTGCCTACTGCTGCTTGCACAGTCTCTCCAGCATGTGCAAGGTGGAGTTCCACCTTGTGGGCACGTCGCATATGAGGCGTTGAGCTGGAAGGCCGAAGTTCCGCTGCAGTGCAGACAGGCGAGCAGCAGCAGGGTGAGAACGCCGAAAGTGTGCACAGACGGCCCGCACTTTATGCAGCAGCTCTGACATATCTGGCTAGTTTCTTAGAAAATTTTGTACCACCAAATTCAGCACATGCGCCAGGAAAGGAATGTGCGTCAAACCGGCTCGGCCGCTACGAGATTTAGGAAATTGTCGCCCACCACCAGGCCGGGCTTGAGAGTCAGTGGCAACAACCACTCATTGGTCTGTTGTTCAATGCCCATCCACAGCTCCTGCGCAGTGTGGGGTTTATCCCCCAAACATATCCGTTTTAAAACAGCCTGCTGTCGTTTCCCCCTGGATGTGCTGATGTTGGTGGTGAAGGTGTTACGATGAGCAGATGAGTAGGTGGTCGAGGAGGAGGAAGCGCAGTAGGAGGAGGAGGCAACAGGAGGCAAAGAGAAATGCCCTGCAATCTTCGGTGGTGGAAGGACATGCGCCAAAAACGTCCCGTAAAGAGAAACGGAGGACAACGGAGGAGGAGGATGACGCGAAGGAGGAGGAGCTGGTGGATGAGTAGACGAGTAGCATTGTGGAAGTGGTGGTTGTAGTCGTGTAGGTCCCCCTTTGCTGTCGTCCGACAAAATTTTGCCTATACAAACCCCCTATTTGGGGTGTGACGCGTCCTCGACACCTACCCGTAACTTGTTGTCTGGTTACTCACCAACAACGGTGACTGAGAGTTCGGGCCGGACCACCACCCGCTGTTAAAGGATTTAGAGCATCGCCGGCTCGGCCAAACTGCGTGTAAGGAAAGGACCGCGTACACGACTTAAACCACCATGTTTTAAAAGATT
>BLSH010197962.1:439598-451222 GCA_018402905.1 Glandirana rugosa
TTTAGTAGAGGATCAAGATTTCCCTCTCCAAATAATGTGTCACTTACAGCAACAGCTAGAACCTCTCCCTTTAGAACTAGGAGATGATTTTTGAACAATAATCTGTCCCTCTAAGCAGAAGCCTCTACCTAGTGCAGTCAGATCGTTGTGTAATGCAGGGTTTGATCTGCAATCTGTCACTCAAAGCAGCAGTATGTGAAATCTCAAATTACTCCCACAATCTGATCGTTGTGTACAATCCCACAATCTGATCATTGTGTACGATCGTAACTATCGTTGTGTTATGCAGGGTTTGATCTCAAATCTGTCACTTAAAGCAGCAGTATGTGAAATCTCAAATTACTCCAACAATCTGATTGTTGTGTATGATCGTAGCGATCGTTGTGTTATGCAGGGTTTAATCTGCAATCTGTCACTCAAAGCAGTAGTATGTGAAATCTCAAATTTCTGCAATCTGTCCCTCAGAGCAACAGTAGTAGTAATCTCAGGATGCAGGATCAGATGTTAAAATGTCTGCAATCTGTCCCTCACAAAAACGCTGGCAGCTTCCTCTCCCTATACTAGTCAGAGTCTCAGAGAGCATGTGACTGCAGCATCAAGTGACTCCAGCTTATAAAGAGGCTGGGTCACATAATGCACTGGCCAATCACAGCCATGCCATTAGTAGGCATGGCTGTGATGGCTTCTAAGGGCAAACCAGTGAAACGCTTGTTGATTGGCTGCCCTGCAGCTATTCAACATGCGTGATCAACTACCAGAACCCACAATCCGAACCCGAACGTTTTTTGAAATGTCCATGTTCGGGTCCGGGTCCCGGACACCCCAAAGTTTGGTACGGACCCGAACGTTACAGTCAGGGTTCGCTCAACACTAACCAAGATCAAATTAGGGAGGGTATACAAAAAATAACGACAATGATGGAGAAAGCAGATGGAGTGGTCTTGAAATTAGGAGATTTTAATTTTATCCTAGATCTAAATATAAATACTACTTCACTAAAATCAGGACGAACATATGGTCAAGTGACCGATTTCAAAGACACAATGGACAAATATCAACTAATTGATGTGTGGCGGGTTTTACACCCAACAGAGAGAAATTATACATTTTATTCGAACAGCCATGGCACATATCACAGAATAGACTTTTTCTTGGTCAGTCAAAGAGATTTGGCAATGGTATCTTCCTCAGAAATAGGAAACTTTGTATCGTCTGACCATGCACCTGTATTCCTAGTATTAGAAACCCCAAGTCAGGATAATGGAAACTGGTCGTGGAGATTAAATGATAATCTGCTTCAAGATGAGGCCTGCAGGAATGAAATACGAAAAGCCATTGGGGATTTTGTGATGGATCACGAACATGATGAGACATCCCAGCCTCTCCAATGGGAAACTTTAAAATGTGTGCTTAGAGGTTTATTTATTAAACATGGAGCAAGATTAAAAGCAATTAAAGATAAGGAAATTACATCTTTGTTAAAAGAAATAGCGGAATTGGAAACTATACATAAAAAAAATCCAACTTCTAAAAACTTAGTGATGTTAACAGAAAGTCGAATTAAACTACAAACAATTTTGAACGAGCAAACGCTAAAAATAAGAGATAAATATAGAACAATGTTTTACCAACAAGGCAACAAACCGGGAGAACTATTGGCTCGAGCAGTAAAACAAAGAACATCTACAGGCCCGATAATAAAGATTCAGAAACCAAATGACAAGGATTTTCTACTCATATTATTCTAAATTATATAATGTTAAAGAATATAGTCCAAAAAATTTGATATTTTGACAGAAAGTACGCAGGTACATAGAGGAAACAGCACTTCCTGAAATACCAGATGAAACCAAAACAGAACTGGAACTAGGGTTCTCAAACCTAGAAATACAGAAAGTAATAGAAGCTTTGGTCATAGGTAAAAGTCCCGGACCAGACGGGTTTACCCCCCAGTTCTATAAAACATTTAAGGAGGAATTAATACCCATACTTAATAAAACATCCAATGCGGTATCTGCCTCCCGGCCTTTTGTCCCACAGGGAAGAGAAGCACATATCTCTTTGATTCCTAAACCTGGAAAGGACCACACATTGTGTGGAAACTATCGACCAATTTCATTAACAAATATAGATCTACTCTAAAATAATAGCAAATAGACTTACTCCAATATTACCTAGAAGTGTCCATCTGGACCAGGTGGGATTTACGAGAGGCCGGTAGGCAAGGGACAACACCCTAAAAACCATCACCTTGGTGTAGTATGCACAGAGACACGCCATCCCATCCTGCCTGCTTTCCATCGATGCTGAGAAGGCATTTGACAGGGTGGGATGGTGTTTCCTGGAAGAGACCCTCAAACAATGGGGGCTGGGTCCTCAGATGATGCAAAAAATTATGGTATTGCACCATGAACCGAAGGCAAGAATAAAGATAAATAGTACCCTGTCAGATCCAATTGACATCTCTAACGGAACACGACAGGGGTGCCCCCTGTCTCCTCTACTCTACGTCCTAGTAATGAAACATCTAACAGCAGCTATTCGTAACAATATAGACATAGGAGGAAAAAGGGTAAGGGAGACAGAATATAAAATGTCAGTTTTTGCAGATGATCTGCTACTTTATATTACCAACCCAATGGTAACAATTCCAAACCTGATTCGAGAATTTAACTGCTTTGGGGAGGTTAGCAATTTTAAAGTCAACTTGGATAAAACTGAGGCCCTAGCTATACCATTAATGAAAGGAACAAATATTACAAAGAAGTTTTTCTTTAAATGGCAAAACAGAGCTATTAAATACCTAGGGGTAGAAATTCCTCGGGAGCTAGATAAGCTCCTAGAATTTAATTATTGCCCGGCGGTTCATAATATAATAAAGTCACTACAAAAGTATGATAGGAAGACCTTTTGCATAGATAGGGAGAGTAAATATAATAAAAATGGACATTCTACCCAAAATGCTCTACGTATTTCAAACTGTCCCATTGTACCCTCCCAAGGCACTCATGCAACGTTTGCAGGGAGCGGTGGTAGACTTTATATGGGGAAATAAAACTCCCCGAATAGCGAGAGGGATTTTGAGAAGACCCAAGAAGGAAGGAGGTATGGCCCTCCCAGATTTTGGAAAGTATTTAAAAGCAGTTTTTGTGAATAGAATAGTGGATTGGTTCCACAATGCATACAATAAACAGTGGGTCAAAATTTGAAGTCATTACCATGGGTTGCTAAAAATTATAGATCAAAAATGAAAGACCAACCAATTCTAGTAGGATCTACACTGAAAGTATGGGACACACTATTAAAAGAAAAAATATATCTCCCTATCCACACAGATAGGCCCAATGACACCATTGTGTTTTAACCCACAGTTTCCACCAGCAATGGATGCTCAGCGATTTTTGAAATGGTATAAGAAAGACAACACAAAAGTAGCATAGACTCAGGTGGATGGTAGGCTCCCCCCACTAGAAGCAATGGAGTATAGAAATAAGTGGATACAATATCAACAATTAAACAGATACATCCAAGTAATAGGACAAAAAGCCCCACTAAACAGAACATTAACAGAATTTTAAAAATTTTTAACACAAGAAAATAAACCCAATCATACACTCTATAAGGTTTATGGATACCTAATATCCCAGAAGAATAGTGAAGGATTAACATTTGGAAAATTGGAAAATGGGACAAATGGGAAAAAGAATTAGAAATGGCGATGCTGGATCAGGAATGGGAAAAAGCATTCCTTATGTCACACAAAATGCCCTTATCAATTAGATATCAAGAAAGAAATGATAAAATCCTAATACGCTGGTATAAATGCCCTGTAGATATGCATAAAATAAATGAAGAAAATACAGAGTTATGTTGGAGGTGCTCCAACGTGAAGGGTACAGTGTCCCACATATGTTTTTTTTTGTCCATCAGTTTTCAGACTGTGGACAAAAATCTTTGAGCTATATTGTGATATTACAAAAAAACAGATAAAACCGGATATTAAAATGGCTCTGTTTTCCATAATGGAAGGATCAATTAAAAAGACAAGATGGGATATTCTGGGATATATGCTAATGGCAGCACGCACAGTGATAGCCAGAAATTGGCGTAAAACGATAGGCCCATCAATAGCATAATGGATATGTGAGATGAGAGAAATGCAAAATATAGAAAGTACAATATTGAAAGAAGAAGGATCAGAAAATGTAATTCCTCAAATATGGCAAGGATGGGACGAATTCCGATTTTCACCAAAAATAATGGAATATATGTAAGGACAACAATGATGAGAACCCTTCCCCTTTTCCTTTCTTTTCCTACCCCTCTCCCTTCCCCCCCTTTTTTTTTTGTTGAAGGATGTGTGAGTATGGACAATGAATGAGTTCTTAGGAAGGTCTAAGGATAAGGGGGAAAGAGATAAATACCCGACTAGATAAAAATCTGGGCTGTTAAAAAAAGGCGGAAGTAAAAGAAAGCAATAGAATTAAGGAAAGACCCTTCAGCGGTCTTATAAAGAGACGATAGTGAAGAAGGAGAAAATGGACTTAGTCCTCAACGGGAATCCCTCTATAAGTATAAAATAAGAAGGAGGTACATGTATAAATGATAAGAACCTTGTATTGTACAAATGGTGTAAATATGTGATAATTTTTTTGTAATATATAACAAATACGAATATATACGAAATGTGAAAAAAATGATGCAAAACTAGTGAGGCTGTATAAGGAGAATCTAATCAGTGGCAGAAGATACAACTAAGGAAACCTGCCTAAACTAACTAACTAAGCTTTGTGCAAATGGCAAGATAACTAGGGAAGAACAGAAAAAATCTGAGGAGCAAAGAATGAGCAAGAATATGGAGAAAGTACACAGGAGCCGGTACAAGCAGATGGGATCAGGATCACAAGTTACAAAGAACAGAGCATTATAGAACATTGAAGGAGATACTAAATACCCTCCCAGTAGCTAGCATCAGATGGGGACCAATTGCTTGGATCTGCTGGCTACTGGAAAACAACTGCTGGTGGATGCCAGTACAATACCCTTCAAATCCATTAACCACCAGCAGGTGATCCTGTACCTGGCAACATATCTGCAGATACAGAATAAAAAATGAATTGCGCTGTTCCTTTCAAGTGACACAAATAAATTCATGAAAAACCACACCAAATTTGCATCTAAATATGCAGAGTGCAACTGTAAAAAATAATTATGCATAACCATATACAAACTTAATAAATACATCAAATGCACAATCCCTTTAGATATATCAAAGGATATATACATACAGTATATTTTTGTAGTGAACAATACATCCATTCATCAAAATATTTAAAGTGCATCCATTATAAATATTGCAATAAAAAAGTCCATATATCATGTGAATAAGCTGTGAAAAACAATCCACAGGCAATGATGAGTCCAGTTCATATTCCATCACCTGATTGCACACCAGCTCTGTGAAGTCTTGAGCGTTTGCTCAAAGATGTCCCCTGGCCCTTTAAAGCGCCTTCACTGCGGTCCAGCCCAAATTCAAATATTGCATGGACAATCCAAGGCACATAGGAGAAAATAGACTAGATAGCATGATACAATTAAAATTGCCAGTTTATTAAAAGCAAAAAATTATACTCACAAACATATAATAGTGAACAGAATAACAGCACACTGCTCAAGCCAGCGTGCATAATGATGTCACAAGTCCCATCCTAATGCATTTCATCGCACAAGACACCTTCAGAGCCCCCAGAAGGTATGGTGTTGACATTTAACACTGAATGTGTGTTGCAAATGTGCAAAAGCACAATCTATTGCCATAGTTCCCATTTTATTTTGGGAATGCCCTTTATTAAAAAACAAAGTCAGGCACCAGTGCCAGTATGGTGCTGCAGTAGGTTCATTGTCAGTATTCTAATTGTGTGTCTTTCCTTTAGTGCCACTATAGTGTATGCAAACAGTAGGAGCAGAGAATTAATTTACTAAAGCCAAATAGACTGTGCACTTTGTGGATGCAGCTTCATTTTGCAAGTGCAGTTGCTCCAGATCTTAGTAAACTAAATGATGCTTAATTTTGCAAAGAATACCCAATCGCATGCAAGGACTTTTTTTTAACAAAAGCAGCATTTCTGCTTGCACATGATTAGATGATAGAAGTCAGCAGAGCTTCCCCTTATTTACTAAACTCTGGAGCAACTGCACTTGCAGAGTTCAACTGTACTTGTAAAGTGTACAGTCTATTTGTCGTTAGTAAATCCTCCTCATTGTGTTATAGGAAAAAAACACTGTGGTAGATTTACTAAATGCATATCATAGAAACTAGGGCAGAGATCCTCAAACTTTTTAAACAGAGGGTCAGTTCACTGTCCCTCAGATGGTTGGGGGGCAGATCAATGCAGCATGATCAGTGCCCATCAGCACAGCCTGGTCAGTGCCCAATAGCGCAACCTCTCCAGTGCATGGGGATTAGAGAGAGGAGCACCGCCGGATCAGACAGAGCTGCTGGCAATGGTAGCCTGTGAGGGTCAGTTGTAACAGATCCCAGGGACTTACTGCTGACAACAGGAAGACAACCGCAAGGAGGACTAAGAGCAGGGATCCTTGTGTAGCTATTCCACGCTGGACTGGTAGATGCTGGAGTGGCTGTCTGTGTCTTTGCCCCCACCCTGGACAATGCATGAGATTGGTCCAGTTTCCCCTATGTGGCAGGGTCCATGGGGATCTCTCTGGGTGGCTGAGTGCAGACCGTTTGTTGTGGGAGCTCCAGTGCCGAAATGGCCAGTCCGCCCCTGCAAGCGGGCCGGGTAAATTACCTTGGCAGTCCGTATCTGGTGCGCAGGCCGCGGTTTGAGGAGCCCTGAACTAGGGCAAGTGAATTTAAAACTGTGCCAACTGATCAACTGATTTATAACTTTACTGCCACAGAAACTGGTTGGCTTCAAGTAATACTTGTCTGTGCCCACCAGTACCCTCTGCCAGTGCCACCTATCATTACTCACCAGTGCCACCTGCCAGTACCCAACAGTGCCATCTACCAGTGCCCACAGTGCCATCTACCAGTGCCCACAGTGCCACCTACCTTTGCCCACCAGTGCTGTCAATCAATGCCCATCAGTGCCACATCATCAGTGCCACAGATCAGTGCCGCCTATCTGCGTCACCTACCAGTGCCCAGCAGTGCCCATCAGTGCCACCCATCAGAGCTAATCAGTGTCACCTATCAGTGCTGCTTATCAGTGCCACCTATAAGTGCCCTTCAGTGCCACCCATCAGTGCCAACCATCAGTGCCACCCATCAGTGCCAACCATCAGTGCAGCCTCATCAGCGCACATCAGTGAAGAAAAAAAATTACCTGTTTTCAAAATTTTATGAAAAACTATGAAAGTTTTTTTTTTCTGAAAATTTCCAGTCTTTTTTAGCGAAAAATAAAAAACCCAGTGGTGATTAAATACCACCAAAAGAAAGCTCTATCTGTGGGGAAAAAGGGATAAAAATTGCATAAGTGTACAGTGTACCATGACCGCGCAATTGCCATTAAAAGTGCGACAGCGCTGAAAGCTGAAAATTGGTCTGGGCAGGAGGGGGGTTTAAATGCCCAGTAAGCAAGTGGTTAAAGAAAACCCTTACATACAGCAAGGAGCAATGATGAAAATTCAGCCACTGCGGCCCCTGTGGTGGGATAACTATTATGAATCTGGAGTCATATAATGCTGACTTGCTGTGATTGATTCACAGGCTTCACAAAAAAACCTGTGAAGCCTGGCAACTCTAGCAATAGCTTAGCAAGTAATTTTCAAACTCGCAGCTCAATTACTTACCATCCAGTTTTTTTCATAGAAACAAATAATTTTTGTAGGATAGATGAATTATTTTATGCAATGACACAGGGTTTATCATTATATATGATTGTTGGATTGAATGTATTTCACACGTGTACAGTGAGGGATTAGGTTAATAGCAGTAGGCGCTGCTTGCTTCTTTTTTCTTGCCAACAACGGAGATTTGCATTACTCTGGCTATAGACTTGCAGAGCTCTTGCTGTAGACTTGTGGGGCTCTTGCTGTAGACTTGCGGGGCTCTTGCTGTAGACTTGCTGGGCTCTTGCTATATACTCACCACTGCAGCTTTGCTCTTGCTAGAAACTTGTAATGCAAATTTGCTACAAATTGGAAAAGTATCAACTAGAACTTGTGCTTCAAGTGCTCTGCAAGTGTACAGCTTGCCAGGGAAGATGTGCAATAAGTTAACAAGACTTACAATTCAATACTGCCACAAATGTGTGGCAAGTTATCCTTGCTATCTGGGTATAGGCTCACTAAGTGGGGGAGAGAATGAGAAGTAGTTGTAGCTCCATGTTCCTTGCTTCACAGTTCTTCAGCTAGCTTTTGTAGATTAAATTGTATATACCAAACAAAGGCTCATGTAACAAAGTTAATTCCACGGAAGTGTAATGTGATTGAACAATGAAATATTCACAGTGATCACCGACTTTAATCTGTGGAACTACAAGTAGCAACAACCCAATATAAAGTATGAATTTTTTGTACTCCACTTCTGTTCCCAAAGTTAATTAATAGGTCTCTCCTACTAGTAGATATGCTAACAGATATGAAGAATCAGATTATCTGTGCACATTGTCTGTTAGGATGGGCTTTCACCCACTCACCACACAGGAACAGAGGATGTAGATGAAGTATCCACCGCTGAGGATGATGATGATGGAGATGATGATGATGATCACTCTGGTCTCTGGCTCCTAGGATCGGCCTCCACCACCTCTCACCGCGGCTCTCCCGAATCTATCACCCATGTGGGGTGTATGGATCAGGAACAAGCCCTGATTGCTGCAGGGCAGGTCACTCAGGCTGCTCGCTTAGGTCCTGCAGGGTATCTGAGTTGAGTTCAGTCTGTGAAAGCAGGCAGCGGCTCCACCAATTTCAGCAACAGATCCCTTTTTACATACTCGCGCCTGTCCAGGGAGAGCATGTTAGGCCTAAAGCTTCTGCTTAAATAGTCTCTCCCATGAGGCACCTCTTCTCTCAGAAACCCTCCTCTGCTCCACAGCATGTTGGTAGATGTACAGGGTGGGCCATTTATATGGATACACCTTAATAAAATGGGAATGGTTGGTGATATTAACTTCCTGTTTATGGCACATTAGTATATGTGAGGGGGAAACATTTCAAGATGGGTGGTGACCATGGCGGCCGTTTTGAAGTCGGCCATTTTGAATCCAACTTTTGTTTTTTCAATAGGAAGAGGGTCATATGACACATCAAACTTATTGGGAATTTCACAAGAAAAACAATAGTGTGCTTGGTTTCAACGTAACTGTATTCTTTCATGAGTTATTTACAAGTTTCTGACCACTTATAAAATGTGTTCAATGTGCTGCCCATTGTGTTGGATTGTCAATGCAACCCTCTTCTCCCACTCTTTACACACTGATAGCAACACCGCAGGAGAAATGCTAGCACAGGCTTCCAGTATCCGTAGTTTCAGGTGCTGCACATCTCGTATCTTCACAGCATAGACAACACCAATGATGGGGCACTATACCTCTCACTGACACCAATGATGAGGCACTATTCCTCACACTGACACCAATGATGGGGCACTATTCCTTTCACTGACACCAATGATGGGGCACTATTCTTCCCACTGATACCAATGATGGGGCACTATTCCTCCCACTGACACCAATGATGGGGCACTATACCCTCCCATAATACAAGAAAGTTTAGAAAGTTTGAAGACCCCTAAATTAAAGTACACAAAGGAAAATTGCTTCATTACAGAGAGCGGATAGAATCCAACAGTAGTATATGAGAGTCATACATATTTCTATTGTAAAAAAAAAATCAGTATGCGAGACACAACAGCCAACATACGATTTTGGTCGTACGTCCGTCGCACCATATGTACGAGGCTTTACAGCACTGAAAACTGAAAAAAGGCCTTGTAATGATGGGGTATATGCGGGCTGATTCTCAAGTGATTTAAAATGCATTGTAAGTGAGCTGATTTGTCACTACTGCAGTTAGGCAATACATTTAGGTCACCCTCCTGTCCCCAGCCTGTGACTGGACAGTGAAGGAGAAACAGCTGACTGATGTCCTCACCTCTTTGCTCACTTACAACACTGCAGCCCATCTGATTGGCTACTAGCGCTGACTCTCCCTCTCTCAGTCTGAATTCTATTGTACAGGGGATTACAAGAGGTGATACCATGTCAAAATCAGTTACTAAAAACTAGTTGCTTTTGATATACAGTTAACATTTTTATGAATGCATAGCTGTATTATTGTTTTTGTACAGTATGTGTCTGGAATTTATTTTGACCATGATTGGATGATTGAAAGAAATCCAGCTCCGGTGAACTTCATAAAAATGTATTTCTTTAATAAATGAACCCTACAGAGCGGTAACAATCTATACAATGATACTGTATGTGTGATATTCTGATGGATATTTTAAGGTTATGGAAAAAATTATATTTGGCTTTGCAGTTATGGTCCGATGACTATGCTAAATTATACTTCACTGGCAATTATTTATTGAAAGCCTCAGAAATCTGTGTCAGATACATTCTCTTGTCTCTAATGCGGATGGTATCAAAGCAAAATCTGTATAATATGAAGTGTCAGAGCAAATCAATAAACTGTAGGAGGGCTCCTAATGAATGAGTGGTGAATCACATCATGGCAATGGTCTACTGAGTCTGTCTCCTGGTGTTATTGAATTTTGAGTTTGTTTCTTCTTCAGGTATATTTGACTTTGTCTGTTTGTATTGTAAATTTATTTTTTTTTGTGCCCATATTTGTATTTAGATTCCTTTGTATGTGTATTTGGATATTTTAGAACTAGAATGGTGACTAGTTCTTGTCATTTTTTACTTTGAAGCTTTGAGCACCATTTTGGAGATAATGTTCAGCACTAAATGGGAATTAATGTTTCACATTCAACTGTTATTTTTTGTCAACATTTCCAAATGTCCATATATTTTCAGCAACAGTTGAAGGGTTTGCAATTTCGTTTTCAAAATTATTTTAATATTTCAAAACAAAACAATTTTGTAATGCAATTCTTTAGTGTCTTATTTGGCTTTTTTGATCTTTATTTTGAGCAATGGGTACAGTCTCTCCAAAAATTCTACATCCTCTCCCATCCTCCCTATAAAAATATAAGTACACACAGAGTTAATCTACCCCTACTCCATCCAAAATGAAAAAAAATATGTTGCCTTTGCATACACTTTAATAATGCTACATATCTTGGTGTCATTTGTATTCATCATAGGATGTTCTGTTTTGCATGTATTTGTTACTGATGTATTGTGTGAATTGGAGAGCTTCTACTCTGCACATCAGCTTCTCTTCTACCTAATGAAAGGTAGGTCAAAGATAATACATGTTAGCATTTTTAAGATGCACTTTTTTCCATAGAAGGTGATAAAGATCAGTTAAAGCCCAATTCCAGGATATTAGCACCCCCCTCTCCCACCAGGGTTGCCAACCCCTAGAGTTGAGCGAACCTCTGGAAGTTCGGGTTCTGCTGGTCCGTCCGAACTTCGGGACAAAGTCCGGGTCCGGACGGAACCCGAACGATCGCACGGACAACGAACCCC
>BLSH010197969.1:17095-35902 GCA_018402905.1 Glandirana rugosa
TTCGAACAATACCTAAAAGGATAAAATACTGATAATAATGTTAGGAAAATAGAAGGGTTGGTCGAAAAACCCTATGTAAGTAGGAATTGTATTGAAATGTGTTGAATAACAGATTAAGAGAAAAAAGACATTTATGTAAAACTAAACGAACAATTGTGTAATAAGTCTTGATCACAACTCGCTTGGGCCTGACATTGCAAGCCCAGGCATGGCTTGAAATCCCACAGGCACCGTGCCTGGGCCTGGGCCTGTAAAGTTTTTAGCAAGCCCAAGCCAGGCCCCAAGACGATAAAATGAGGTGCACAACTCTTCGACGTCCCGTCGGTTAGTTGTTCGCAAAGCCGAACGATTTTTGAAATGTCCGGGTCCGGGTCCGTGCCACGGACACCCTAAAGTTCGGTACGGACCCGAACGTTACAGTCCGGGTTCGCTCAACACTAGTTCTGAATAATGTGTTAACAAGCAAATCAAAATGTATTTACAGAAAAAAGAGAATTAGACAATAAGTTGTGTAAAGTTATGTTAAGGATGAATGTATCCCAAAAAGCTGGTTGGGAAGATAAAAGGATTGTAATAATAGTCATAAAATAGGAAAATCCATAACAAGCTTTCAATCCATCAAGTCCTCTGAGCTCCTGTGTGCCTAGCCATCCCCATAAGCAGGCTCCGGTGGACGGATCAAAACATGTTGGAGGCGTGGCCTGGTGGGGGTCCAGGCTGGGACTGCCACTTGTTCTGATGTGTGGCTCCTGGAACATTTAGCTCTTATCATAGTCTGGAGCTTGGGTGGGCTCCTTCCCGGCCAGCACACACAGCAGCAGGCACAGGACTACACTTCCTTGCGGCCTGAATTACTCACATACGCACCATGGACTCCTGTGTACCTAGTGTTACTTGTATTCAGTGTCTGACTTCCCATATACTGACAGCAGCTTCATCTACCCACTTTTCCTTGCCTGCCACTCGCCCTGCCTCCGGCTCGTTTCCGGGATCCTTGTCTGTTGCCTGCATCTGTACTCTGCATTCGCAAGTGGCCTCATTATCGTTAGCTAGGTGAACCTGGTGTTCTACAAGGGCTCACTACCAAAGAAACCTAACAAGTAGAGTTGAGCGGACACCTGGATGTTCGGGTTTGGCCGAACTTTGTGAAAAAGTTTGAGTTTGGCCCCGAACTTGACTCGAACTTGACCCCGAACACCATTGAAGTCAATGGTGACCCAAACTTTTGGGGAAAAAAATGGCTCTAAAAAGTCCTGGAAAAGGCTAGAGGGCTGCAAAAGGAAGCAAAATTGGGGTAAGTGCAAGTGCCCTGCAAACAAATGTGGATAGGGAAATAACTTAAAATCACATAAAAAAAATAAAAAATGGAGGAGGAGGTTGATGTGGAGTAGGAGGCTGAGGAGGCCGTGACCATGGCGGTGTAGGTGGTGGAAATGGCGTTGGAGGAGAAGGAGGAGGTAGCCAACACTGTTTCTTGTTTGTTTGTTTTTTTTTTCTAATTGGGGTAGCCCCCAAAATATTGAGACATATTAAAAAAGGATACGTTCAGGCCGGTCTAAATGTCTATTCTGCACAAGGTACAGACAAGTCTTGTGGGATCCATGCCTGGTTCATTTTAATAAAGGTTAGCTTGACCACGTTGGCTGCGGACAGGCGGCTGCGCTTGTCTGTGATAACGCCCCCTGCCGTTCAGACAATACACTGGCTGCAGGGCAGGCCAGCACCTCCAAGGCATAAAGGGCAAGCTCAGGCCATGTGCCCAATTTGGAGACCCAGAAGTTGAATGGGGCAGACCCATCAGTCAGTATGTGTAGGAATGTGCACACATACTGTTCCACCATGTTGCTGAAATGCTGCCTCCTGCTAAGACATTGCCTATCAGCTGGTGGTGCTGTTTGTTGTGGCGTGCTGCTGACAAAGCTATTAAAGCTATTCCACATTTCGGCAATGCTAACCCTGCCTTCTCAGGGGCTGGTGGTGCCACAGCTGCATTGGCGACCTCTTCCTCCTCCTCTGCCTTCGCCTTGTGCTTCCACTGAGCCGATCACGCTCCAGTGAGGGAATTAAGGATGGCACGTTGTCCTTTTAATGGGGGTCCAGCAGGGTGGCCACCCAGTAATCAGCACAAGTTACAATGTGGGCAACTCGGCTGTCGTTGCGCAGGCACTGCAGCATGTAGTCGCTCATGTGTGCCAAGCTGCCCAGAGGCAAAGACAAGCTATCCTCTGTGGGAGGTGTATCATCTGTGTCCTCCGTATCCCCCCAGCCACGCTCCAGTGATGCCCACGAGCTGCGTTGGGTGCCACCCTACTGTGAACACGGTTCCTCCTCCTCCTCATCATCATCATCATCATCATCATCATCATCATCATCATCATCATCCTCATCATCCTAGTCCTCATCCTCCAGAACTGTGCCCTGGCTTGAACATTTTTTACCTGGCCTATGCTGGTGCAGGAACCCACCCTCCGAGCCACTTGTGAATGACTGGCCTGATAACCGTGGAAATGACCCCTCCTCCTCCTCCTGTGCCACATCCTCTTCCATCATCGCCCAAAGTGATTTTTTAAGGAGACATAGAAGTTGGATAGTAACGCTGAGAACAGCGTCATCGTCACTGGCCATGTTGGTGGAGTACCCGAAACACCGCAGTATGGTACACAGGTCTCGCATGGAGGCCCACTCGTTGGTGGTGAAGTGGTGCTGTTCCGCAAAGCGACTGACCCGTGAGTGCTGCAGCTGAAACTCCACTATTGCCTGCTGCTGCTCGCACAGTCTCTCCAGCATGTGCAAGGTGGAGTTCCACCTTGTGGGCATGTCGCATAGGAGGCAGTGAGCGGGAAGGCTGAAGTTCTGCTGCAGCGCAGACAGGCGAGCAGCAGCAGGGTGAGAACGCCGAAAGCGCGCACAGACGGCCCGCACTTTCTGCAGCAGCTCTGACATATCCGGGTAGTCTTTTAGAAATTTCTGCACCACCAAATTCAGCACATGCGCCAGGCAAGGGATGTGCGTCAAACCGGCTAGGCCCAGAGCTGCTACGAGATTTCGCCCATTATCGCACACCACCAGGCCGGGCTTGAAGCTCAGTGGTAACAACCACTCATCGGTCTGTTGTTCAATGCCCGTCCACAGCTCCTGCGCAGTGTGGGGTTTACCCCCAAACATATCAGTTTTAAAACAGCCTGCTGTTGTTTCCCCCTGGATGTGCTGAAGTTGGTGGTGAAGGTGTTACGCTGACCGGATGAGGAGGTGGTAGAGGAGTAGGAAGCACAGTAGGAGGAGGAGGCAACAGGAGGCAAAGAGAAATGCTCTGCAATCCTCGGTGACGGAAGAACATGCGCCAAACTGCTATCCGCCTCAGGGCCACCCGCCACTACATTTGCCCAGTGTGCAATTAGCAAGATATAGCGTCCCTGGCCATGCTTACTGGTCCACGTATCAGTGGTTATGTGGACCTTGCCACAGAGGGCGTTGCGCAGTGCACACTTGATCTTGTCCCTGACATGTTTGTGCAGGGAAACGTAGTGCCTTGATTGGACAAAGCTTTGCCTAATTAAGGCTTAGAATGTACTGTGCAGCACGCAGTGCATTGTGGGGTGCTCGGCGGGTAAACATCTCACTGAGCGCCCTACAAATTTGGGTTTTTTTTTAACCAGTAGCGTGATTTTTTTTGCCTTAATTAACAATAACAACATGAAAGGAGATTTTTCAAGTAAGTTTATATTAAATTGCAAAAAATAACTATTCGTTGTAATGTTATGTAGCACCCTCTAGGTAGGTAGGAGCTAGAGATAGGACTATTCTGTGAGAGTAGGTACATTTAGGCAGGCCTAGCTGGTGGCTAGGCCTGTTTGTTTTCAGTCCGGGCTGGGAGTGGATCAGTGTAGAGCTGGTGACTCACACGCAGCCTCCCTGAGATCTCCCTCTTCTTTCCAGAGCTTTATGGAGAGTTCAGGAAAGAGAGGAGGGGTGGAGCTGCCTGGTGTATTCTGGGGAGCCCTGACACAACTCCCCAATCTGGATTGGCAGGGGGAAGGCCCCCTTAAATACCCAGGGTCAGCCTAGCTGAGGAGGAGATGTCAGGTGGAGGAGATGGAAATGGAGTACAGAGGCTGTCGGGGCCTTTGAGGGAGCTCCCCAGTCTGGAGGCGGTGACCTTGGGCTTGGGCGTGGACAGGGCCCTCCAAGAAATCGTGGAGGTGTCCTGGACTGGAGGCACAAGAGAAGCAAGGGAGGACAGTGGAGAGAGTACTGCCGGGCAAGTCTCCAGGGAGAGGAACCACCGGTTGCAGCCAGGAGGGCTGGTGAGTGAAATGCACGGTTGAGAGGACTGGGAAGGCATGACTGAGAAGACTGGGAGAGTGCAGTCGGATATGGGTGCAGAACCAGTGGAGAGGACTGTGACATCATTGGCAGTGGAGTCAGGCAACTGCAGCCAGGAAGGGCTGGCCGGGCATGAAGTGGGCTGACTGGGATCATAAGCCGCATGTAGGACAGCTAGCATCTGAACATCCTCTACACTATAGAGGCCCGCGGTCCCTGTCTGCAAAGTGTGATTCACTGAGGCCTGGCTGAACCAGTGTCAGGCCTAACCAACTTCATGCTAGCTGATCTGGGTAGCTCAAGCAAGCAAGTAGTGATAGTCTGCAGCAAGAGTAGTACTGGAGGAGTTGAGGAGAAACAGTCTGAAGCAAGACTTTTGCTGGAGTGAGGACTGGAGTGTATATACCTGAGTGTATATAGTTGTCTCAAGCAATGTTCTATATATTCTACTGAGCATCCCATATTTCCCTTACCCCATTCAAGTTCAATTCCCTCAATAAAAACACAAGAACTAAGTACATGGACTGTTCTATTTCTTGGAGTGTCTGAGAGGTGAATGCCAGGCTGTGCAGGGTGATGGGTGAACCACAACATTAAGCACCCCTACAGGGGTACCGCTACAGTTATTACAAAGCTGATGTTATAAAAATTAAAGTGTATGCTGTGACCATAGAACTCCTGGCTTGAAGACAGACACTGTACTGTTGTTTGGGCATAATAATGAGATAATAAAGTGGTTCTTCATTTCAATAAACACAGTAGGCAGCATTATCTGTCTCTTTATTTTTCTCCAGACTTTCCTCCCATAGTAATATCAGTGGTGCTTGTGTTTATTTTTTTTTTTTTGGCTCTCCTCCCAACATTATCACATTATTTTGCATCATTAGAATACCCCACACGCTTTTATTATAATACATGCCATTACAAACCTTGTTTTTCCTCTTCTGCTGAGACTCCTCCATGTTGATAAGTTTGCAAAAGTTAAGGCTCAAAGGCAGACAGTGTAACGCTTATCATCTTATAAAAACACGTGAAGTAGTGCTTCTTTACAAGAAAATGGTACCTTGTCAAACAGAAGTATCAGTTCCTTTTCTTCTCTCCAGGCTTTTCCCCCACAGTGATATAATTGTTACATCTTGTGCTTCCTCACAGCTTTCCTTTCAGCTCCATCACATTATTCACTCAGATCACTCAGGTTCCCCGCAAGCTTCTATGGTCACAGGCTGTTACAAGCCTTGGCTAAGTAGTGTTGAGTGGCCTCTGTATTATAATAACCTTCTCAAACTTGTTAGAAGAATACTGCTTGCAGGCTTTGCCCTTGTCTGTACAACGTACACTAGATGTTTCTAAGAACACCATACATCTTCATCAACAGGCTCCAAAGTGTTATCTTTATCATGATAGCTGAAACGTTGTTATTCATGACTATGGCATGCCAATATGAAGGTTATTTTTAAACAAGATAGGTATGCCACTGCAGAGACTTTTTTTTTCTAAATCCTTAACCAAGAACCACATTAGAGGTGAGAATTTATACTTAATGCTTCTTGAATGAAGTATAGAGGTGAGATAGCCAGATAGCATCATAGCCACTTCAGCCCCGGAAGGATTTCCTACTTTAGGACCAGAGCACTTTTTGCGATTCGGACACTGCGTCTCTTTAACTGACAATTGCACGGTCATGCAACGTTGTACCCAAACAAAAAAAATAAATCGCAATCAGCGTTTATTGATTGGTTTGTGCAAAAGTGGCCGCATTTACGGATGATGAGAATTCATTTCTGGGGTTTTTATTTATATTTTTATTTTTTACTAGTAATGGCGGCGATCTGTGATTTTTAGCCGTACTGCGATATTGCAGCGGACATGTCGGACCATTTTGACACTTTTTTGGTACCAATGACCTTTATACAGCGATCAGAAATTGAAATGTCCACTGATTACTGTATAAATGTCACTGGCAGTGAAGGTGTTAACCTTGGGGGGGAGAGCTGGGGGTAACTGTGTTCCCTGGGTGTGTTCTTACTGTGGGGGGGCTGGGCTAACATGGACATAGGAGATCTAACTGATCCCAGTGACAGGGATCAGTAGATCTCCTATGCCTGCACTGACAGGGCGGGGAACCGCCGTGTTTACATCGGCGGTTCCCCGCTCTTTGGCTGCGGCCACTCATCGCGGCTCGCCGGTGGACATCAGGTCCGCCCGAGCTGCGGGCACACTCCTCAGGAGCACGGCGCGCGCGCGCCCCCTAGCGGCCACCTGCAGATCGACGCTTATTTACGGCGATTCGCGGGAAGCGTCCACACCGCCGCAGTAAATATACTGTGCGCGGTGGGGAACTAAAAGAGGAGAACAATGGCAACCTCCAAATTTCTTATGAAAATGGTAATATCTTTTAATTTATTTTTATTGATTATTGATAAATACGAAAGAGGAATGTTTGATGTAAATAACATTCTCAACATGTTTCAATGTTGTAAAAAAAAATCTTGTTTGTTCATGTGCCTGACTGTGTACAGCTTTATAGGTGATACTACAATATTATAACAAATAGATATGGTATGTATTTCAAACAGCATTTTATCATTTAAACTATATATTATGCTGTTCTTTGCTGTCAAATTTTTAGCTTTTATTGTGTTAAAAAATTGTTTTTTTTCACAGTGAATGCCTTTAAGGCATCATTTACAGTGCTGCTGGTAAACTGACATTTAGAGGCATCTGTGCATTTTTTTCAGCTGCCCCTGAACTCTCCTCTATGTTATCTTATTAGTACATTTACACAGGGCTGTTTAAGGTCGTTTCCAGGCAGTTAAGTTTAGAGGCTTTATTTGGAATGCAAAAAAATGAGTTCAGACGCCAGTTCAGAGGCATTTGAAACGCCAAACAGCTTGTAAACGTGCCTAAACACGGTAACTCATGTCTAGGAGCGTTTTGTTTACAGGCGTTTCCATTTAAAAAAATAAATAAATATTTTTTTTTTTCTTTAAACGCTCCTAGACATGAATGTGGCCTGCAAAATGTGGCAAAACGGACGTTTCTAGCTGTCAGGATAAAACATTCAGGGGAGGTTGAAACAGAGTCCCCTGCATGGAGCCTAATGAGTTTATCCAAATCTCTACCATACATCAGTGGATCTTGCAACAAAGATTCTCACTGCTGTCTTAAAACTGTAAGCTTCATTTAACCAAGGTCTTCATGAATCTGCTATAAATTATTTTCAGCTTTTTTTTTACAAAATGTATATGCTTCCTTTGCAAAATGCTCTTCCAAAACATCAGACTGGGTCATTATTTGAATTTGACAAGGACAAAAGTGACACATACTATAACAGAGACAGTTATGGATCCATGCTTGTAATAAATAATGGTAAAAAAAAGATTATTTTGTCCACCTTTGCACTCCATTTATCTAGAATACTATCTTAATATATGACACAAATATAGAAGGGGTTTATTCTATTAATCAGGCAGGTGTAGATAATTTTCAGAATGCATGTGTGTATTTGAAAAGTGTTATCTTATGCAGCACCGGGACAGGGTCCTCCACCCAAAGGAAAGGTGTCAAAATGAACCCACCCCTTTTAATTTTGATCTATAGCAGTAGCAGTATATATGTTACTGTACTCACTCCTTTTCCTACTCTTCATTGCCTATGAGTTAGCAATCTATATTTTCAGTTTTGGACAGTACAATGGCTTAGTGGTTAGCATTAACCACTAAGCTACCTTGCAGCACTGGGGTCCTTGTTTCAAATCTGGACACTATCTGCATGCTTGCCCTGTGTTTGTGTGAGTTTCCTTTGGGTCCTCCATGTCTTCCCACATTCCAAAGATATGGTGGTAGGTTAATTGACTCCTCTCTAAACCTACCTCATAAAAAAATTGCCAACACAATTCTATGGAAAGGGCCCTTAAGCATATTGGATATGGTGCCAGAGAGCAGGCCTATAGGATCAGAGAGCAGGCCTATAGAATCAGATACAACTGTACAGATTTATACGCACATACATTTTCAAATTTAAAAAAAGGATTCTTTTGTGCAGTACTTAGATTTGCGTGACTCCCTATCACTTTTGTTATCAGGTATTGGCTATTTCCTGCTGTTGTTTAACCACTTGCCGACCTGTTCACGCAGATATACTGCGGCAGTTCAGTTCTCCTGCGCAAATGTATGTGAGATTGCGGGCAGGCACGCACGGCTGGTGGCGCGCGCCGGCGCCCGCTTTGTACCGCAGGTCAGACGGACTCGATGTCCGCCGGTAACCCGCGACAGTTATCGAAAATGGCAATCTCTGGCATGTCCTAGTCAGCCCATCGCCCCTACAATTAGAATTAGAACACAGTTAACCCCTTGATCGCCCCCAGTGTTAACCCCTTCCCTGCCAGTGTCATTTATACATTGATCACTGCATTTTTATAGCACTGATCAATGTAATAATGCCACTGGTCCCCAAAAGTTTAATTTGGGGTCAGATTTGTCCGCCACAATGTCACAGTCCCGCTAAAAATTGCAGATCGCCGCCATTACCAGTAAAAAAATAATTACATAAATAAAAGTCCATAAATCTATCCCGTAGTTTGTAGACGCGATAATTTTTGCGCAACCCAATCAATATTATTGTGATTTTTTTATTACCAAAAATGTTGAAATATACATATTGGCCTAAATTTATGAAGACATTTGTTTTTTTACATTTTTTGGGATATTTATTATAGCAAAAAGTAAAAAAAATATTGTTTTTTTTTCCAAAATTGTCACTCTTTTTTTGTTCATAAAACAAAAAATAAAAATCGCAGAAGTGATCAAATACCACCAAAAGAAATCTCTATTTGTGGGGAAAAAAGGACATAAATTTTGTTTGGGTGCAACGTCACGCGACCATGCAATTGTCAGTTAAAACGACTCAGTGCGGTATTGCAACTAATGGCCTGGTCATAAAGGGGGTAAATCCCTTCCAGGGCTGAAGTGGTTAAAAACAGGGGGTTTTACAAAACATATAGTATATGGGCATGAGAAGAATGGTATGTAGTGTGTGTGATTGTATGTGTGTTGTGTGAATGTGTGTGTGTGCATGCGTGTGTGTTTGTGTGTCTATACATTCTCTCCACAGTAAGTCAATTTTGTAAAACAGAAAGTTTCTCCAAAGCAAGGCTTCTTTCTTCAGTGTGGTCCATCTTAGCAATAAGCCTCTATTATGCAACAATGGTTCATCTCTGAAATAGTTATTTTTTCTGCAAAACATAATACCCCACTGGCTATGTAATTAGGCACTTTCCTGCAAAGTATGTCACCTTTGTGCAGTAAACACATCTCTGCATTAACCCATGTTCTGTAATAAGCCGCTGCTCTGACAAAAACACAGGTTACAGCGTTAAACCTTTTTGACTACAGGGCACCTTTGTTTATAATATGACACCTTCTAGAGCATTTTTCGGCAATAAGACACCTTGAAACATGGCCTCTGCCGTAAGTCACATTTCTGCAGCAGGATTCTTCTTTGTTATATGGTACTCTACAACATGCCAGCACTATGAAAGGTGGACACAGCTGAACATATTAGTTGAGTGACGAGAAGGATATTTCAGTCCCCCATCAATATGGCCCTGTGTGTATCTGAAATGTGATAAACCCCTGTTAGCTCTTCCAGCCTTTCCTGCAACTGTAAGTAACCAACCATACAAACTATTACAACTTAAAAATAGCAGTTGTGGTGCTCGTCTAATAAAAAGATATACATTGCAGAAAGCACTGGAAGCATAGCAATGAATGCCAGGAATAGGGACCGCAGCAACTTTCATCTGTCCCTTTATTACTTAATGGTTTATAAACAGTCCTGAAGTAAATACATCAGATTTGCAGATGACAACCTGTTAACACTGCCAAGTGTGTTGATTTAATGTACCATCTGTAGTCATTACTTTGTTGACTTTATGGGTCTAAGTAAATGAGATATAAAGCCATAACTTCATCCTAATGTAACACAGCCATGACCTTAATTATACTATATCTAGTATGCCATGAATATGTTTCAACTTTATATTAATCTATATATCTGCCTACGAGTGTATGGAGAACAATAAAAGTTTCACAGGTTTCCAAATAGGAGATTAAAGTAACCATTTCACACTTCAAAATATAAATGTGCCCAAGGTCAGATGGATATTCAGTCCATTATTGCAAACTCTATGCTGGTATCCTGTCTGCTTACAGTCTCCAAGCTTACAATTGAATTTTCAAACAGAAATCTAAATAACAAACTGCCCCCATTAAGAACCAAACCTTTAGTGGTACCTTCTCCTTAGTAAGGGAAACTATACAATGATATCTACCTGACTTAAAATCAATTAAAAATGTACATTATAACTATTGTAGCAACTGCAGTCAGCCTCTTTAAGATGCACATCAGAGCATTTTTCAACCCACAGACGGTTGTTCCCTGCCTGTCTCTGCACTGACAGAATGAAAGGGAAGGGTTGTGGCCACAGGAGGAGAGCTAAGAGGACATTCCCCTGCTACTGCTGCCACCTAGGACAAACCTGCCCCTAGCAATGGTGCAGGGAGCATCCATGTTGACTGTCCCACAGCCAAAAACTGCAACCCACCCATCAAGCTTGAAGCTGCGAGGAGAGAGTGGTTGTGACGCATGGGGTTGGTGGTTCACTGTGAGCAAGGGGAGACTGTGTATAGGCTTTAGGGACTGCCCTTGTGACTGTGTACCAACTGAGAGCCCAGGGCAAAGTGTGACAGGAGAGGAAGTGGGCTGTATGCACTGCTGGAGAGCTGCCAGGATCCAGTGAGTTTGCTGCGATCCTGAAGAGACCGCAGAAGCAATGTGGCTGCTGATGCATCTGAGCTGCATGCTGCTGCTGCATATCTACCTTGGGCCTGGAGAGAGGACTTGGAACTTTGTTGCTGTATGCTTTTGCTTGCCCTGTGCAGAGAGTATGTTGAGAGTCCAGGCAGAAGTTTCTGTGAGAGGATCTCCTGCTGTTGGGATGTATTGCTGTGCTACTGTTCCAGACTACTCCAGAAGTGAGAGAGAGCTGCTAGCTTCTGTCCATCATTGTGATGTAAGCAATGTATTGACCAGCTGCAGAATTACTAAGAGGTGCATGCTGGAAAGGCAGGTCAAAGGCCTATTGGGCTAACTTTTGACTGATTCCACTCAGGATCTGAAGCCTAGCATCTATCTGCGTGCATCCTGAAGGGACAAGCAGCCACTGCTAGGAAGGAACACTTCTGGGAGGCTTATTATCAACCTTGATGTGGTGTTTTGCTGTTGTTGCTAACATTCTGCCTCAAGAGTTGAGTTCTGGCAAGAGCAGACTGAAAAGCTTAATCTCTCTGTGGATTACAAATCTCTATTGAGAGGGAGCACTCCACCAGGATTTAAGGGCCCCAACATCTGGAATTTGTTTGTGCCAGTATTTGAGACAGTGCAAGCCCTGTCTGTGCTAAATTGCAGTTCCTTTTACTGGCTCAACAAAACTATAAATCTTTAAAAAGTTAATATGGGGGGGGGGGGGGGAATGCAGAGAAAACACTGAAACGCCATTTTGTCTTCTGGATTCCATTTTAAAATATCCTTTTCTCTTCTGTCTCTTGATGTTCCCCACCCCCCTTCTTCCATTTCAGAATTCACAGTTTGCACGTACTGATCTCATCTACCATCCCAATTACTAAATTCCATGTACCTGGTACTGCTAGCCACGATAATTAGGATTACTTTAGTTTCTCCTTAAACACAACCCCATAGCTCTAGGCGTGTCGAGATATAGATCTCTTTATTCCAGGAGGGGTTTTTGCTAATTATTATACTTGCTAACCTATAGTCTCATATTATTTGGAATATTATTAACTTTGTATAATTGTTCACCTATAAGGTGATGTGTTGCAGAATATCATTAACTTTGTAACGCCCTTCATTATGACTATAAAATGTTTGACCCAAACAATACAAGTCAGAATAATCTTGGCATCCAAACTGTCTGTCTGTGTGTGTTTCTCATAACGCTAAGATTATTCTCAAACTGGATCCTTAAAAGACACAGGGTCGCTGCAAGCCAGTCAGAACAGCAGGCCTCACTGGTACCCCAACAAGCTTTGGAGGTCCCACCGAGATTCGAAAGGTCGTCTTCACATCTTCAGACACTCCCGGTAAGGTATATTTTTTTATTATTACCTGCCGGAATTGTCTAAAGAAGCTGACCAAAATCCGAATAAAAGTGTTTTTTTTTTTATGTATGTCCCACTTTCTGAAGTGGAGAGTACAATAAAGGGGAAGAGGCGCTGCAGGTAAATTCTAGCCGGCTAGGGGGGGTTATTTTATTTTATTTTTTTGTTGTTGGTTTTGTTTTTTGTTTTTTTGTGTCTCTGGGAGACACTTGTGTTCTGGGTAACACAGTCATAATAATCCCCTATTTTGTGTCCTGAAGGGGCACCAGGTACTTCTGGGAAGTACAGTTTGGTTCTGATTGATGTTTCTTTCCGGGCAAAGAATAGGCTTGAACCGACACTGTGTCTGTATTTCTTTTTATTTGTGCTTCTCTTACTATCGCTTAGAGTGATAAGATAATTTGTTTGTATGGTACAAGAGTCCAGGTGGTAAGTGTATGGACCAGTACCATTGTTATTTATCTCCTGTGTATTTCTTTGTGTGATACACAAGACATTCTTCGGTGTTCAATAAGATAAAGGCTTTCCGAGTATAGGAGAGTTGTACTGCTTTGAACACAGGATTTGAGATAAAATGCATGGAAAGATTTTTTCAGTGTCTAGTGTTTCATGTAATTAGAGCACCTTACAATCTTTACGCCTGGTCAACTACTAGAGAAAACCCCCAAGAAAATTTAATGAGCTAAAGTTGTTCGGAATAAGCGAGATATGCAAGATGTTTGGTTAACCCATGGGTGCACGAACTGGAAGTATGCTGAGTTTTTCTATGTTGTTACATAGGCTGTATTGTTATCTATTAAGAGGTTAAATGCATTCCGTTCCATAGTGGAAGTGAGATGATAAATGGGTAATGATAAGTGTAACTGGTTTATATATTTGAAGGTTTATGTAAGTTAAATATTGGAAAAGAAAGTTTTGTGACATTGTAAGTAAGCTGATGTGAGAAAAATAGAAGTTTTCTTTTTTCTCTTTGTCAGAAAGTTTTTTGGGAAAGTTTAATTGTAAAAAAGTGATAGTATGTGTTGTATACAGATGGGAAAATGTAGGTGATCCAGAGAGGTAATTGTGTATGTAGATTAAGTGATGAAGTGAAAAGACAGTTGTAAAAGAGTGAGAAAGATAGAAGCTTTTGTCAGAAAGTCTTTGTAAGTTTACGTGAGAAATATTCGTCTACATGTCTGTGTTAGTGGAGAAGAGAGGAGAGAACCAAATTTGAAGCTTTGTGTGGAAATGCTGGAGTTAGTAGTCCCTCTAACACCCTCCTAAGGAATGTGTTCATTGGAGCATGACAGTATGTGCTCGCTCCCAAACCCCCCCTCCTTTAAGGAGGGTCTGTCTGTAAAATGTAGTAATGTATTAATTTTTGTCCAGCTATGAAATAACTAGTATAACATAGTGACATCTTTAATTTTTATATAAAAGTTAAATTTTAGTTGAAAGAATCAGTTTTGCTATATAATTCTAGCATTATTTGGAACAAAAGAAAAATGGCCACCATAGCCTGTAAAATTTTGAATGGTAGCTATGATTTTTTTTTTTAATGATTATTTAAATGTTTAGTTCTCTGGTCCAGCCTATTGGGCGTGGAAAGGGAAAAGCTCCACCCACTTGACAAAAACCAAATTTACCTTTGGGTGAAAGTTATTTTGAACAAGCCCAGGCTTAGAACACCTTTACCTAACAGTATGTGATGGGACAATATTGAATGATCATAGGAAATAGATGTCTATATATGTTATAAACTGGTTTAAGTAATAAATGTAATGAAGTGTGATATTTTAAAATACAGTATTAATGATTGTTTTATGAGTTGTTTGTTAATATAGAAAAAACCTAGATCTGTATAGAATTGAACCTGTCATTGAAATAGTAACATCAGTATGAGTGTGATATGTGGTCCCACCCTTAAGAGATTTTACAGGCAGCAAGTTTTGTTGTCCCCGCACCTCACTCAGGGGACCTACGGGGAAGCCTTGGGCATGGTGTGATGGGAATGATGCCTGGAGAATTGCAGAGGGTGGGAATATGGGTTATAGATGTATAATAAGAGGTGTTGAACATTTCTGAACTTTTGTGTGGAAGGAGGATAAATGATTGGACATATTGCTGACAGAGGTAGCAGGGGGAGAACTGGCCACTCTACCCCTGATGCTCTGATCAGCCAGCAAAAGTGATATTGGGTTGTCACGTACCTGATCCGAGGCTGAAGTGCTGAGAGAGGCTCCCCTTTGCGGCTGAACGCAGAGTACCCCCTGGATGGAAACACGGAGTACTGAGCGCAAAGAAGCACGGGTCACCAGTAGTATAGATGAGGCTTGCAGGTAGGTAAGAACTGGAGCCACAGGAAATGTCTGGAACAGGTCTGGATGCAGGCTGCCAATCAGGAGTGGAGAGCAGAGAGGTAAGTCCGTAAGCCAGGCCAAAGGTCATTAACCGGGAATCAGGCAGATAGCAGAGTCCAATAAACAAGCTGAATGTCATGCACAGGAATCACACAGGAGGCAGTCCGAGAAGCAAGCCAGGGGTCAACACTGGAGAGGTCAGAGAAAGTCCAAGGGCCAAGCCGGGTCACAACAGGAGAAGAGCAGGAACACAGGAACACACAGGTCAGGAACTCAGGAGAGCTGAAGACGATCCAGCAACTAAGGAGCATAATGAGCAGTCTTTTATAGTGCCCAAGGGAATCCTATTGGACGTTGCGTACCGGCCTATTGCGTCCGTACGTTCGTTGCTGTGTTCTGGTGCGTGCGCGCATGCGCACTTGTGATCTTCTCCCGATCGTCCATAATGGAGCGATCGTTCGTGCCGGAACGTGCTGACATGTATGGGCCGTTATGCGTCGCCCATGACAGTGCCCCCCCCAAAGGGCAACCTCCGGGTGCCCAACCTAGCCGACCTCTCGGGATAACTTCTGTGAAAGGCCTGTATTAGCCGTGGGGCGTGTATGTTCCCGGATGGTTCCCAAGAATTATCTTCCGGGGGGTATCCTTTCCATTTGATAAGGTATTGTACTTGTCTACCTCTTCTCCTACAGTCCAAAATCTTCTCGACCTCAAATTCCGGTTCTCCTTCGACCAGTACTGGTGGTGGAGGTTGTTCCTCTCTTCCTGAAAAAGGACTAGGAATCACCGGTTTTAACAGGGAGGCGTGAAAAACTGGATGGAATTTGTAGGAACTGGGTAGGGCAAGCTCAAAGGCCACTGGGTTAATTGCCCTTTTTACCTCAAAAGGTCCGATGAAATTGGGCCCAAGCTTCCGTGAGGGACATGCCAACCAAAGGTTCAAAGTGGATAACCATACTTTATCTCCTGTTTTGAATGCCGGGCTGCCCCTGTCATGATTTTCCTTATACAGATCTTGAGCCTGCTGGATGTAGTTACTCTGGATAGAGCCAATACGGTCTTGAACCGTGGGTACCGAGGCCTCAGGGATTGTGTTGGGTAAAAAGGATGGATGGAACCCATAGTTTGCCCAAAATGGAGACGAGTTCGTGGCAGAGTGTAGTGAATTATTATATGCAAATTCTGCACAAGGAAGTAACGAGACCCAATCATCCTGAGAGGATGTACAGAAACATCAGAGATATTGCTCCAGGGTCTGATTGGTTCTCTCCGTCTGCCCATTGCTCTGAGGGTGGTAAGCAGAGGAGAGACATACTTCAATAGACAAGATCTTGCATAAGTCTTTCCAGAACCTGGAGGTAAATTGGACACCTCGATCAGACACAATACTGCTAGGTATTCCGTGAAGTCTGACGATTTCCTTGATAAAAATGTTGGCTGTGTACAAGGCGGATGGTGTGCCCTGCATGGGCAGGAAGTGTGCCATCTTTGAAAGTCGATCTACCACTACTAAGATGGTGTTGAAATGAGAACCCTTATTCCATTGGCACACCGTACAGGAATTTTTTTTTTTTTTTTTCCATAAGGTTTATTGAAATGTAATTTGAGGTTACAGAGTATCATTTAGCAAATGAACATATTGTACTCCAACATAGAGATTTCATTCACAAAGATTTAGGCTACATCAGTGATCACAGATTGTAACATCAATAAACTATCAATTCGTTATTTTCAGTAGGAGAGTTTGTTATATTAATCTCGTGGTACCTTGGTCTTGCTTTCATGTATTGTATTGCCGATAAAGTATGTTCCGTGTCATCTCGTGTGGATTACAGGGATTGTAGCCTTTGGGGGAGTGGGAGTATGTCAAGCTAGTCTGAGCGGGATCAGTAGCATGGGGATATATGTGGGGTGAGGGGGGGTAGGGTGGGTGGGGGGGAGGAGGGCGGGATAGGGGGTATGCTGGTAGGGGGGATAAAGGGGAGGGGGAGGGGGGTATCGGGGGTCGTGACCCCCAATGCTCGGGTCTATCAACCGGGCCAGTCAAGGGATGAATTTGCGTATATTCGGTGAAGGTTGGTCTTTTCCTGTATCCCTCCTCTCTCTACGGAGGAGGGGGATATGGAGTGGGTCTGGATTGCCCACCCTCTTTCTTCCCCTGTGTGGGGGAGGGGGGGCTTGGTTATATTGGTTAGGTGCTTGTATGTTCCGTGAGAAGGCACTCAGGTGTTTTGCAATGTGTAGGCTGTTTCCGTGTGCGGTGTTAAGGAGTGTCTGTTAGGGTCTTGAATCTTTCAGAGGTGTAAAAGTGGTTCCAGCACGCCCATGTACGCGAGAATTTACTCGGGCAATCATGGGCAATCGCAATTAGCTCTTCCATCTCTTCAGTTTTCTGAACTCGTATGAGCCATTCTTTGATAGTGGGGGGGTGGTTTGATCCCCAATGGAGAGGGATACACATTTTAGCTGAGTTTATTAACAGAGGGATCCGGGTTTTGCGGTATTGGTGTGTGGGAATGTCTGAGAGGTGGAGAAGGAATTGTGTTGGGGTATTGTCTAGCGTGAATGTTGAAATATCTGTTATCAGGTCTCTGACTTGGTTCCAGAATGGTTGGATTAGTGGGCATGACCACCAAATGTGTGTCAGGGTGCCTATCTCGTCTGAACATCTCCAGCATTTGTTTGACAAAGCTGGGTTAATTTTATGGAGCAATACTGCAGTTCTGAACCAGCGGGACAGCACTTTGTAGCTATTCTCTTGAGTTGAGACATTGAGAGAAGATTTGTGTGTAAGCGTGGATATGTTTTCCCATTGTTCTTCTGTTAAGGTGATATTTAGTTCCTTTTCCCAGTTGGCACATATTTTGGAAGATTTCATGGGACAGTTAGAGGTGAGGATATTGTAGATAGTGGATATCAGATGTTATGATGTTGGCCGTAAGTCGGACATCTTGTTTATTTTAATAGGTTTGGGGTTGTTAGGGGAGGTGTGTCTTGTTTAGGGCGGTTGGTGTGGGTATGTGTGATCGGGTTCCTGCGCTGTAGTCGGGCGCCTAGACTGGAGAGTTGGGTCGGTGTCTGGACCCGAGCGGTGGGGGTCTGGGAACTATTAGGGAGGAAGGAAGGGGAGTAGGGAATCGGGGGGGAGGGGTTTGCAGGGATAAGGTGGGTTAGGAGGGTAGGGGGGAGCCGGAGGGGGAGTCTACGTATAGGCTCCCTGCAATGGAAGTGTGTTCCGGTAGGGGTTGACAGGGAGGTGTCACCCTGTCTTGTGGGAGAGTGGTAGGCGGTGGAGAGGGTGTACGGTGTGTGGAGTAAGGGTGTTAAGGCCTGAGTCACCTGGGACACTAGGTGTTTGAGTCGGGATTTGGTCGAGCCGTTAGAGTTGGGTGGTCTGTAGAGTTGAGCGAACTTCTAGAAGTCCGGGTTCTGCTGGTTCGGCCGAACTTCGGGACAAAGTCCGGGTTCGGGTCCGGACAGAACCCGAACTTTGTCCCGGATCCCGAACTCCATTGAAATCAATGGAGACCCAGACTTTTAGGTACAAAAAATGTTGTAACATAGTCCTGGAAGGTCCTAGAGGTCTGCAAAAGGAAGGAAATGTGGGTAAGGGTGGGACAAGTGACCTACAAAGAAATGGGGACAGGGAAATAACTTTAAATATTTTTAAAAAAATAAAAACATAAAAAATGCAAAAATGGAGATCATCTTCAAAATGGGTCTGAAAAGTATTAATTAACATTAGAGGCCATAGAACTGTTCTAAAATCATCTTCAAACTGTGTCAAAAAAGTATAAATAAGCCGGGAGTACCCATATCACTGTTCTGCAAAATGTGTGTATCACTTTAAATGAAACCGGGAATCAGTGCACATCTCTTCTGCACAATTATTTCAAGTCTGTGTGTCACTTTAAATCAAACCGTCAATCATTGCACATCTTTTATTCACACTTCTTTTTAAAGTC
>BLSH010197969.1:46354-63576 GCA_018402905.1 Glandirana rugosa
AACAATTTCATTTGTGATACCAGACCAAACTTTGAAGGCATAAGTTGTGACCACAAAGAACATGTGGGGAGGGAAATTGAAGAGGACGTAAGTCGGAAGAGTAGGAGGAGAATCTCTCTAGACTGTAAAAAAGAGAGTTGAAGTTTCAAAGGGTCTCGGTTATCCACGGTTCTGGGTGCCGCTTATTCCATGTTCGTTATTAGTCCTTGGAAGGAACTCCCCAAAACACTATTGGGCCCTTGTCGTCTCTTTAGTACCAGTGGAGGATAGATGGATAGGGATACACAACTCAAGTGTCACAATGAAAGTGGAGAATATCCTCCCTCCACCAGAGAGGAAGGTCCTACACTTATGGAAATAAATTTTCTTTTCTTCACATCCTGGAAGGAGAGACCACCTCCCTCCTATAAGAGGTGAAAGTAACACTGTGAACTCAACACATAGGGATAGGTAGATAGGAGGTGACCATGATTTCTCTGCTGTTCCCGGGTTATCACAAAACCCCTCAAGGAAGGTTCCTGATTATTGCTTGTACCTTATTCGCCGTGGGTCTTGGCACCTATTGGCTCTGGGAAACTTTGAAGTTGAGAGAAAAAATGTCAGATCTCTCTAAGAGGAGGATGAGAAGGCTGAATGCAGGAGAAGTTAAAGGGAGGGGTGTACAAGAAACACCAGTGTTGAATACGGAAGTTTCAAACCAGACCATAGTGTTTACTTTAACAAAGAGCCAAGTATTTGATCCAACAAAAGTTACTTATGATCTTGAGGCCTATAATATATATATATGTGTGGGAAGAATAAGGCATGTGGTTATTGGGAGAATGTATGGTGGACAACAGACCCCCACAAGTGGGAGACTAGTTCGGCTAGGATCCCTCCAGAAGACATAAGTATCTATCAGAGGATCTCCTTAGCAAAGGGAAGCCAAGGGAATATTATCCTCACAGTAAAGAACCCAGAGGTTAAAGATAGTGGAGTATATAGGCTAGGAATAACTACGTCAGGGACGGATCCTTGGGCTGACGTCAAACTTCAGGTAACCCCTCTCAAAAGTGCCCCTGCCATTGCTATGGGCAACTTACCCCCTGAGGTTGGGGTACGGCAGGTTAACGAGGTAGTTGGGGTAGTAATACAGCAAGAAGATAGACTGAGTATAGAGACTGGTTATTCTGACAAGAATGAATGGTTGGAATGGATGAAGTTTACAGCCAATTTTACTAATGCCTCTGACTGTGTAGTGTGTGCCAGTGGAAGACCAAGCCTAGCGACTGTTCTAGTCCACCCAGTTTTCAATATGACATGTATTTTATTGATGATGCAAGGTAAAACAGATAACAAAGGTTGCAAAACAGAAATTGATAAGTTTCCTGTGACTAGAATGAAAACCAAACCAGTTGGTGTGACAGTTTATAAGGGGAATTACACTTGTTTTAATAATACTCTTAAACCAACTTCACATGTATTTAGATATTGCACAACTACATATCAGGTCAGAAGTAATGGAAGCTTCCCAGTCTCACTGTTTGCCAATCAAACACAAGCTCTAGCAGACACTTGGTGGTTGTGTGGAGACAATAAACGAAGGCCTTTATTGGGCCCTGATTGGGCTGGAATATGTACGCTGGTGAAAGCAGTTCACCCCTTTTTAATCTTCCCTGCCCAACTAGAAGGTGTTCCTATATGGGATAAGGCCACCAGCATAAAATTAAATAAGATAACCAAGCGAGATATCCCAGGGGGAAGTTTTGATAGATCTGTATACATAGATGCTATAGGCGTACCGAGAGGCGTCCCTGACAAATTTAAAGCTAGAAACCAAGTAGCAGCAGGTTTCGAATCAATTTTTCTGTTTATAGCTGTAAATAAAAATACTGATTGGATAAACTATATATATTACAATCAGCAGCGCTTTAACTACACACGAGATGCAGTCAAGGGCCTTGCCGAGCAGCTTGATGCCACCTCACTGACAGCCTGGCAGAACAGAATCTCCTTGGATATGCTCCTGGCCGAGAGGGGAGGGGTCTGTGTAATGTTCGGCACCATGTGTTGCACATTTATCCCTAATAATACTGCCCCAGATGGCAGTGTCTCCCAAGCATTGAAGGGCCTGGAGATGCTGTCTAAAGAGCTGGCAGAAAATAGCGGGATTGAGGACCCCATCACCGGATGGATGGAATGCTGGTTTGGCATGTGGGGCAAGTTTTTGACAGTTGCGGTGGTTCTGTCAGTATTATGCGTAGGCTGCTGTCTGGTACCATGCATGAAGGGACTCATCTCAAGGGTAGCAGATAAAGCTGCAGGTGATGTAATGTATGCAGCGCTGTCCACACAAGACGCTGACTTATATGACAAACCAGGATTAGCCACACTGCTTGTATGAGAAAGTGATGTTTTTTTTTATGAAAATCCCCACCGAGACACGCTCATGGAATGGGAACTTAAGTAAGAATCTACATTTTGTAGGTTCAACGGGAGGGGAAAATGTTGGAAGAATGGGTTAAGTCATGAGTCTTTTATTAAAATGTAGCTAGAGTAAAATGTAGCTAGAGCAGTGGTTCTCAACTCCGGTCCTCGGGACCCACCAACAGGCCAGATTTTAAGTATTACCTTGGGGAGATGCAGACTAGAACACTGCAATCACTGAGCAGCAAATTATATCACCTGTGATGTCTTTCAGTTATCCTGCAAACCTGGCCTGTTGGGGGGTCCCGAGGACCGGAGTTGAGAACCACTGAGCTAGAGTAAAATGTAGTTAGAGTAATGCTTTATGTGAACCTATAAAATGTTGATTCATAATGTACTAATGAATGTGTTTATTTGAGACTAGAGAACATCCAGTGACATGAGGAGATGTCGCTGCTTTTGAGAAAACAAATCTCTTGGATATGTGATGATCTGAATTATTCTTTTTTTCCCGGTTTCAAGATGGATTTCTTATAGCACTGCCTAAATTTTGTTTCTCTTTCTATTGGTCACATGGGAAAACCACCCATTTAACTGCTTGATTGTTAATAGAAGATACAGACACTCATTAGGATGATTATATGATCATCCCTAGGTTACAACTCAGAACACATCTATGTTTTAAGCATATTTTTTATTATAAAAATGTAAGCCCTCACTTTAAGTAGGATTACACATAAGCAGACCTGTTTTACTGTGTTTCGGACTTCATTTGTAGCCCATTACAGTGATAGCCATCACCAGAACTGTAGCCCTGGCAGAACACAACCCTGCCTGGATTCATGCCACCGGAGTAAAATTGGTAAAGAAGAGACCTGACTCTGAGGTCCCAGAAGCAAGAAAGGAAGTATTAACGGGGGCAGAAAGCCCTGACCTCGAAAAGGAAAGTCAAGACAAGGGGGTATTAATGGAGGTGGACAACCTTGACCCAGAAAATGAACTGCTACCTGAATTTTGGACAATGGCCCTTAACCTCCCTGATCCTACCCCCCCTCATCTCTAGTGATTTTATTGACTTTTCTCATGTGTACTAGTGCAGAGGTGGTCATTACCCAAAAAGGGTAAAACCCCCAGTCTCACAACATTCTGGTATAACATATGAAACATATATGTAGCCACCTTCACTTTTGATTGCAATATAGTTTACTGTTTTAGAGCATTTGGTTAGTGTAATTTTTATATTCATAGGGGTACACATATATATATATATATATATATATATATATATATATATATATATATATATATATATATATAGATGTTCAAAGAGGGGTCCAAGGTGAACTCAAAGCCAGAGATCAAGTGACAGCTGGATTTGAATCACTTATCCCCATAATAACTGTTAATTAGAATGTAGAATGGATAAATTATATTTATTATAATCAACAATGTTTTGTTAACTAACTCAGGTATAGACAACCCATGGGATCAGTATTTTGGGTGGTTCACCGGATGGAAACAAGCCCTAGTTCAACCTTTTATAATCATTGCTGCTATATTAGCGTAATAAGTATGATAGTGTACTGTGTTATTTTATGTTTCAGGAAAATGTGCAAGGGAGTAGATAATCCCTCTATGCTCTGACATAGAGTCAGAACAGATAGAGCCCTTCTATCCCAGCCCTTACTTTTAGTACCTAAGAAAACACTGTAGTCACAAGCAGACTGGTATTGCCCAAGATATCTTTAGACGGGTGGGTATAGTCCTTCTTTTGCAATAAGGATATCAAGAACAGGATAGTCGCATGCCCACTGACTTTACCGGGGAGCTATATGCCCCCGATGACGTCTGTGACAATGTAAGGCCCGATAGGGTTTTAGGGGAAATCATGTTTATGATTTAAGAGGGGGTTATGGGGGGGGGGGGGGAATGCAGAGAAAACACTGAAACGCCATTTTGTCTTCTGGATTTCATTTTAAAATATCCTTTTCTCTTCTGTCTCTTGATGTTCCCCACCCCCCTTCTTCCATTTCAGAATTCACAGTTTGCACGTACAGAGATGATCTCATCTACCATCCCAATTACTAAATTCCATGTACCTGGTACTGCTAGCCACGATAATTAGGATTACTTTCGTTGCTCCTTAAACACAACCCCATAGCTCTAGGCGTGTCGAGATGTAGATCTCTTTACTCCAGGAGGGATTTTTGCTAATTATTATAATTGCTAACCTATAGTCTCATATTATTTGGAATATTATTAACTTTGTATAATTGTTAACCTATAAGGTGATGTGTTGCAGAATATCATTAACTTTGTAACGCCCTTCATAATGACTATAAAATGTTTGACCCAAACAATACAAGTCAGAATAATCTTGGCATCCAAACTGTCTGTCTGTGTGTGTTTCTCATAACGCTAAGATTATTCTCAAACTGGATCCTTAAAAGACACAGGGTCGCTGCAAGCCAGTCAGAACAGCAGGCCTCACTGGTACCCCAACAAGCTTATATGTGGGTATTTAAGATGTGTAAAATTAGCTATTAGGATCTGTACTCTAAATGCCCATATACCAACGATCCTACCACTGCGCCATAGTGATTAACACTCCAATGTATATATATATATATATATATATATATATAATTATATATGATGAACAGCAGCGCTAACGAAGAGAGCAGTCAAATTTCAACATATCATGTGACAGCTGCAATGCTCCTTTCTCTTCCGTTCACTGACAGACGCAGCCTTCTTATGACACATGGGGTTATGCTCATACTACTAGGAGTAGACTAGGCAAAAACAAACAAAAGCGTAGGTTGGCCCCTCACCTCAGCATATAATCCCCCTGCTCTGCATAGCACATCAGTTTTCTTTTGCCTAGTGCAAGGAGTAGACCTGGTTCCCTTTGGGATCTGCGGTCTCCTGAAGATTCATCTGATGAAGACTGCTATCAAGAAGCTGGCTGGTGGTATAGAGGATATCTCGAATCCAAATCTTTCCCCAGTCCAGCCGACACTATGCGACCGCCCTTCGAGGTGACCACCGCATAGAGCCCGTTCCATGCGGGCGGCCAGTGGCTAAAACCCACTAGAGCCCAGTGACTAGGTACGCCTGTCCAAGGGCCTGGCCAGCAGCATGCCTCCCCTAGGGGATGGTAAGTCTGCTCCGGTGGCTACCGCTGCGCCCGTCGAGGATTGGTGAGTGGACCCCTCTGCCGCCTTAGGGCGTGGAGAGTGGGCGTCTGGGCAGCTTTGGTGGTAAGCCGGCCGGTGGGGGCTCAGTAGAGGGACTTTTTTTGGGTAATACCCTTTTGAGGTTAAGCCTCCGTTCCCCCCCTCCCCCCTCCTACTCCCCCCAGCCGCAGCATGGCACTGTTGCACTGACCGTTCGACTCTGCACAGACTGTCCGGAGTGCTGTGTTTGGCGGGTCACTGCCATTGAAAGATAGAGCACCGCTCGTTCGTGGCCGACCGCGCGGGTGTAATGGCAGCGTCCATTTGTTTGTGAAACAATGCGGTTCTCAGCCTGCGGTCTGGCGGCCTCCAGTGGTAGCTCTAGGAAGTGCAGCCCTGATACAGGAAGTGCTTAAAAACGGAAGTTGGCTTCCGGTTTTCGCTTGTACAGCGTGGCTGACACACAGCAGCAGGCTCCTGGCGTGCAGTAGTTTGTGGGCATTGCTCTTCCGATCGGCGTGCTGAGGCAGCTAAACAGTAAGTATAGCTGGCCCTTCCTGGTTGCTGGTAGCGGTGTGGGCAATCCTCCCGGGTCTCCCTGGTTGATTGGTGGAGTTGAGGTGGTGGTTACACAGTGGGGGTGCCGGAAGCCTGTAATGTCAGAGGCCGGCAATACTATAGCAGGAGTACCTGCGGATCTACAGTCCACCCCAGGAACGCTAGTGTCTTTGGAACAGCTGAGGGCGGTGTTTGGGGAGTTCTTTCCCAGGGCAGAGGTACCCGTGCCAAGGGTTCCTCAAAAACGCCCACCACCCCCTCTTTCCTCCGGGGAGGATTCAGATCTGGAAAGAGCATCATTGGTCACATCTGTGGATCTTTCAGAGGGTGAACCACCCTCAAAGCATGAGGAGAGTCAAGAAACTCTGTATTCGCGTGATAAGGCGATAGTGGAGGCACTGATCACTGATATCCGCAAGTCCATGCGTCTTGATCCAGCTGGGGAGTTGCATGAGTCTGCTTATGTTTGTGGCCCACTAAAACCGCCTAGGGCCCTTAGGGCTTACCCTTATGACCCATTATTTGAGCAGGCGGTGTTTAAGGAGTGGCGTAGGCCACCAAGTTCTTTTACTTTGCCTAAGAGCTTTGCGGTGCGCTACCCCTTTGAGGAAAGTTTTACTAAAAGATGGGCCTCTCCGGTGTCCGGTGGTGGACCCCGCCGTGGCGCGGGTAAATAAAGCAACCACCATTCCCTTGGAGGGGTCGCCTTCCTTTAAGGAAGCGGCCGATCGCCGCACAGAGACAGTGTCCATAGCACTGTTCTTGTCGGCTGGATCAGCCATGCGGCCGGCACTAGCAACTGCAATGGCGGCACAGTCGCGGCGTGTGCAGGCTACTGCTCTATGCACTAATTTGACTTGTGATTGTGCACAGGCTGAGGTACAGCGGGCACAACATTTGGAGGAGGGGCTCCGCTACATATGTCAGGCTGCTTTGGACCTCCTTCCTATATTGTCAAAAATGTCTGTTTTTTCAATCGTTATCAGACGGGTGCTATGGCTCCGATATTGGTCGGGCGATCAGGCTTCAAAGAAAGCACTGGCGGACCTTCCCTTTCAGGGAGAGCGTCTGTTTGGCCCACGGTTGGACAAAATCATTAAGGATTTCACGGGAGGTAAAAGTATTTTTCTCCCGGAGCCTAAACGGCATGGGTTGCGGCGCAGACAGGGGCCTGTCGCGTCAAGTCAGAAGAAGTTTTTTCGGGCATCCGGCTCAGCAGGGAAAGGCTGCAAGACCGGAAAAGCTTTCGCAGGACACAGTAAAAGGCCCTGGCAGCATAAGTCCAAAAAAGCGAAGGATAAATCTGCCTCCGCATGATGGGTTGCCCCCACCCACTTCACGGGTGGGGGGGCGGTTACTGGGGTTTGCAGACAGATGGGCTGCCCGCATCACCGATCGGTGGGTCCTGGAGGTGGTGTATTCCGGGTACAGGATAGAATTCAGCTCTCTGCCCCCAGAAAGATTCCTCCCCTCAAACCTGAGGCTCACGCAGGAATGCCACCAGGCGCTTCTAGGCGCTGTCCGAGCTCTCGCCGAACAGGGGGTGATCATACCGGTGCCCAGGATGGAGAGATTTCACGTATTTTATTCAAACTTTTTTGTGGTACCCAAAAAGGGCGGGGTCAGACCAGTTTTGGATCTAAGAGCGGTGAATCGCTTCGTGGAGACGAAGAGGTTCAGGATGGAATCCATCCGCTCGGTCGTGGTCGCCCTACGCCAAGGGGAATTTCTGGCGTCCTCCGCGTTCCGATTTGTCTCAGTCATCAGCGTTTTCTGCGTTTCGCAGTAGGAGATCTGCATTACCAGTTTGTGGCGCTTCCCTTCGGGTTGGCCTCGTCTCCCCGGGTGTTCACCAAGGTGGTGGCCCCGATGTCGGCTCTGCTGAGACAGAGAGGTATCGCGGTGGTAGCGTACCTCGACGATTTACTGCTGAGGGCAGAGTCGGCTACAGCTCTGGAGGAGAACGTGACAATCACGGTAGCCACGTTAGAGGAGTTCGGTTGGCTGATCAACCTACAAAAGTCATCATTGACTCTGACTTGCAGGCTGGAGTACCTGGGTCTGATTCTGGACACGGTACAAGCAAGGGTGTTTCTAACACCAGGCAAGCTACTGACTCTTCAGACAGCAGTGCGAACCCTGTTGTCACGCCAGTGGTTCTCCTTACGGTTCTGTATGCGAGTATTGGGTCTCATGGTGTCGACGTTCGAAGCGGTGCCTTATGCCCAGAGTCATATCCGACTCCTACAGAGGACAATCCTGTCTCAGTGGGACAAGTCTCCCCTATCCCTAGACAGACGGATCAAGTTGGATCAGCAGGCTCGAGGGTCTCTGATTTGGTGGATTCGGGCTCCGGCCATAAGGTTGGGGAAGAGTTTTCCTCTCCTCAATTGGTCGATAGTGACAACAGATGCCAGCCTGTCAGGGTGGGGAGGAGTCCTGGGACAATCCTCCGTCCAGGGTCATTGGTCATTACGGGAAGCTCGTCTTCAGATAAATGTACTGGAACTGAGAGCGATCAGGCTTTGCCTGTCTCATTGGACAGAAAGGCTGTGAGGCTGCCCTGTTTGGGTCCAGTCGGACAATGCCACAGCGGTGGCGTATGTGAACCATCAGGGTGGAACAAGAAGCGCAGCAGCAGCCGCGGAGGCGGCTCTGATCCTTCGGTGGGCAGAGCGTCACGTGCCAGCTCTCTCTGCAATCTACATCCCGGGCGTGGAAAATTGGCAGGCGGATTTTCTCAGCCGCCAGACTCTGGATCAGGGGGAGTGGTCCCTACATCCAGAGGTGTTCCTCCAGATTTGCTGCAAATGGGGCACCCCAGAAGTGGATCTGATGGCTTCCAGGTACAATCACAAGGTACAGGCCTTTGTGTGCAGAACAAGGGATCCGTTGGCGGTTGCCTCAGACGCACTGGTAACGCCCTGGGGTCGGTATCAGCTACTGTACATCTTTCCTCCTCTGAAGGTTCTACCGCGTGTTTTGCGCAGGATAGAAGCAGAGGGAATCCCGACAATCCTGGTAGCTCCGGATTGGCCGCGGCGTCCGTGGTACGCCGATATAGTACGGATGATGACAGATGTTCCATGGCGTCTTCCACTTCGCGAAGACCTGCTGTCTCAGGGGCCCATCTTGCACCCTGCTTTACCCTCGCTGGCTTTGACGGCTTGGCTATTGAGGCCCAGGTATTGAGGGATAGGGGTGTTTCAGACTCCGTAATCCCTACTATGGTGAAAGCACGTAAGAGCACCTCACGTAAGATCTATCATAGGACCTGGAAGGCCTATATTACCTGGTGCGAGGCGGGAGGATGGAATCCCCGCTCTTATAGCGTATCCAGAGTGCTGTCTTTTTTGCAGCAAGGACTGGACAAGAACCTGGCGTTAAATGCACTTAAAGGGCAGATTTCGGCCCTGGCGGTTCTTTTTCAACGACCATTGGCGTCTCACTCATTGATCCGTACATTTGTACAGGGAGTATGTCATGTCGCCCCTCGGATATGGTCGCCTTTGGCACCGTGGGATTTGAATTTGGTGCTTTCTGTGTTACAGAAACCGCCATATGAAAAGATTAGGGATATTCCCTTACGCTTATTGTCGCAGAAGGTGGCTTTTCTGGTGGCTATCACATCCGCCAGGTGGGTGTCGGAGCTGGCAGCTTTGTCCTGCAGGTCACCCTACTTGGTCCTCCATAAGGACAAGGCAGTTCTGCGGCCTTCACCTTCATTTCTTCTGAAGGTGGTTTCTTCTTTTCATTTAAATGAGGATATTGTTCTTCCCTCATTATGTCTGCACCCATCACATCCTAAAGAGGTCGAGCTGCATTCTTTGGATGTGGTGAGGGCTTTGCGGGTATATTTAAGTTCTACAGCTTCTTTTAGGAAGTCTGATGCTTTATTTTTGCTGACAGAAGGGTCGCGCAAAGGTTTGGCGGCTTCGTCAGCTACCGTATCACGTTGGATACGGAGGACCGTGACTCATGCATATGAGATTCGGGGTAAGGTTCCCCCGTTTCCAGTCACGGCTCATTCCACCAGGGCAGTTAGTACGTCCTGGGCGTTTAGACACCAAGCTTCGGTGTCCCAGGTGTGCAAGGCAGCTACTTGGGCCTCAGTGCACACATTTACTAAGTTTTATAAAGTTGATGTTTTAGCATCCTCGGATGCTGCTTTTGGGCGCAAAGAATTACAAGCGGCAGTTTAGGTGCAGTTAGCGCCGCCTGAGAGGGCGTCTTTCTGTTGGGTACATTTGTTATGGTTTTTGCCCCCCCTCTTGATTGGCACAGCTTTGGGACGTCCCCATGTGTCATAAGAAGGCTGCGTCTGTCAGTGAACGGAAGAGAAAAATTGATTTTTTGTATAACTTACCGTAAAATCCTTTTCTCTGAGTTCACTGACAGACGCAGCACCCACCCCTCTGCGTTGGGTTTGTACAGCTTGTTACGAACTGATGTGCTATGCAGAGCAGGGGGATTATATGCTGAGGTGAGGACGGCCCCCTGGGAGGGGCCAACCTACACTTTTGTTTGTTTTTGCCTAGTCTACTCCTAGTAGTATGAGCATAACCCCATGTGTCATAAGAAGGCTGCGTCTGTCAGTGAACTCAGAGAAAAGGATTTTACGGTAAGTTATACAAAAAATCCATTTTTTGCCAAACATGAGAACGTGTGGCAAACATTCTGAGTCTGAACCCAACAGGGACGTGGTGGCACATGCCGTCATGGCCGAAATTGTTGGCACTCCAGAAATTTTTCAGAAAATCAAGTATTTCTCACAGAAAAGTATTGCAGTAACACATGTTTTGCTATACACATGTTTATTCCTTTTGTGTGCATTGGAACAAAACAAAAAAAGGGAGGGAAAAAAGCAAATTGGACATAATGTCACACAAAACTCTAAAAATGGGCTGGACAAAATTATTGGAATCCTTTCAAAATTGTGGATAAATAAGATTTTTCCAAGCATGTGATGCTCCTTTAAACTCACCTGGCGCAAGTAACAGTGTGGGCAATATAAAAATCACACCTGAAAGCAGATAAAAAGGAGAGAAGTTTACTTGGTCTTTGCATTGTGTGTGCCACACTAAGCATGGACTACAGAAAGAGGAGGAGAGAACTGTCTGAGGACTTGAGAACCAAAATTGTGGAAAAATATCAACAATCTCAAGGTTACAAGTCCATCTCCAGAGATTTAGAATTGCCTTTGTCCACAGTGCGCAACATTATCAAGAAGTTTGCAACCCATGGCACTGTAGCTAATCTCTCTGGGCGTGGACGGAAGAGAAAAATTGATGAAAGGTTGCAACGCAGGATAGTCAGGATGGTGGATAAGCGGCCCCAAACAAGTTCCAAAGAAATACAAGCTGTCCTGCAGGCTCAGGGAGCATCAGTGTTAGCACAAACTATCCATCGACATTTAAATGAAATGAAACGCTATGGCAGGAGACCCAGGAGGACCCCACTGCCGACACAGAGAAATAAAAAAGCAAGATTACAGTTTGCCAAAATGTACTTGAGTAAGCCAAAATCCTTCTGGGAAAACGTCTTGTGGACAGATGAGACCAAGATAGAGCTTTTTGGTAAAGCACATCATTCTACTGTTTACCGAAAACTGAATGAGGCCTACAAAGAAAAGAACACAGTACCTACAGTGAAATATGGTGGAGGTTCAATGATGTTTTGGGGTTGTTTTGCTGCCCCTGGCACTGGGTGCCTTGAATGTGTGCAAGGCATCATGAAATCTGAAGATTACCAAAGGATTTTGGGTCGCACTGTAGAGACCAGTGTCAGAAAGCTGGGTTTGCGTCTGAGATCTTGGGTCTTCCAGCAGGACAATGACCCCAAACATATGTCAAAAAGCACCCAGAAATGGATGGCAACAAAGCACTGGAGAGTTCTGAAGTGGCCAGCAATGAGTCCAGATCTAAATCCCATTGAACACCTGTGGAGAGATCTTAAAATTGCTGTTGGGAAAAGGCGCCCTTCCAATAAGAGAGACCTGGAACAGTTTGCAAAGGAAAAGTGGTCCAAAATTCCGGATGAGAAGTGTAAGAAGCTTATTGATGGTTATAGGAAGCGACTAATTTCAGTTATTTTTTCCCAAGGGAGTGCAACCAAATATTAAGTTAAGGATGCCAATAATTTTGTCTAGCCCATTTTTGGAGTTTTGTGTGACATTATGTCCAATTTGCTTTTTTTCTTCCTTTTTTTGTTTTGTTCCAATACACACAAAGGGAATAAACATGTATATAGCAAAACGTGTTACTGCAAAACTTTTCCGTGAGAAATATTTGATTTTCTGGGAAAAATTTCTGGGGTGCCAACAACTTCGGCCATGACTGTATATCACATGGTTTGGTGTGGAGATATTCAGGAGTTTTAATTGATCATCACAGACTAATTATTGGAAGATTTCTTACTTTTTTATGATACACATGGACTTTGTTTATTAATTTGGACTTTATTTCACTCTATTTCCCATGTGGTGATAACTTACTCCGTCACTTTTTTAATTTATTTTTTATACCGTTCATGCACAGAATATGATGAAATTTGACTACTCTCTTCTTTAGTGCTGCTGTTTAATAAATAAATAAATATATATATATATATATATATATATATATATATATATATATATATATATATTTAAGATGTGTAATTGGCTGTTTGTCTGAATCAGGTTGTACACATACATTTAGAATGTCATTCAGCATTCAGTCAAACAGCACTCAGCACTGTAGGTGCAGCACTTCTATAATTAAATAATAGCATCCTTTCCCAATTCCCATAATTTATTTAAAGAGGAGCTCAGGCTCCCCCGGAAAAATTAAAAGTCAGCAGCTACAAATACTGCTACTGTGTATGCGTGAGCGCGCTGCACTTTGTGAATGGCCCTATAGTCTTCTGGGACCTGTGATGTGTCCCAGAAGACTGAGGGGGATGGAGGGGACCGAACCTCTGGATCAGATTGCCGCAGCACATCTGACTGGAAGTGGGCGCAGGTACCTGTCAAAACCAAGTAACTGCCCCCCCCCCCCCAAAGAAAAGTGCCAAATGTGGCAGTAGAGGGGGGGAGAATGCAAACAAGCAGAACTTTCCCTTTTGAGTGAAGTTCCACTTTAACCACACCATCCCTGGGATTTGTAGCTCAACCCCCTATTTTAAATAACTATATCACAGTACTGTTGCAGGAGACATTCTACAACCAACAAACAATGCAATTGTATTAACATCCACTCTCTCCCATATCCTACCTACAACTGGAATATCCCTGTTTATGAGATCAGCCAGCCAATAGCAGTCACTCTTTACCATTTTCTGAAAATGTAAACTGATATACATGTACTAGAAAAAAGTGCACTGTCCCTTTAAATGATAAAATACATAACTCAGTGCAAAAAAAAAAATTGATAAATCATACATCAATACCGTCATTTGAAAAACTGGATAAGTGTAAACAAGCAATAAGTGAACAACAAGTGAATTAACATTAATAAATCAACAGTGTATGTACAAATTGCAAATATAATGAACAAAAGTCCAAAAAATGAATTGATGCAGTGGTTATAAATGAAAGTAAATTTCATCAATAGCAAAACTAATACAATAAAAATCAAAGATAGTAGTATAAAAGATAAGGTAGTAAAGGTGAATAAAGTGCTCAGTGCATAAAAAACTTACGCTCAGCAGGGCTCCCGTGCTTATAAGTGCTCTTTAAGAAGAGGGCCCTCTTACCAAGTATAAGTGATCTCGAATGACAGAGATCTAAAAATGCACACACTCTTTCCCCAGGTGTAATGGGTTCACCAGCAGGAGACTTCCAAAGAAACCCTTTCGAAACCAGACTATAAGCACCAGCCCTTTGTGATCAAAAGGCCACTCTCCACTCAGGCATAGATAAAGTACAGGCAGGGAGAAGATTCATAGCGTAATACAGTCTGCACATGTTTATTGGTGAAAAAAAAGAATAAATGTTTTTTTCATTGCACTGATGTGCAGTGATGAGGCGGCACTGATAGGAAGCACTGATGGGCACTGATAGGCTACGCTGATGGGATGGCACTGATGAGGTGGCACTGATGAGGAAGCACTGATGAGGCTGCACAAGTATGCGGCACTGATGGGCACTGATAGGCAGCACTGATGGGCACTAATAGGCAGCACTGAAGGGCATTGATGAACACTGTAGGCGCTATACTGATTATCAGTTCCCTAATTGTTAGTGTAGATGTCCCCTTTCATGCTTGGCAGTTACCGGCTCTCTTCTCCTCACGCTGTCACAGGAATGCAAGTAACCAGTAAGTGTGTTTACATCGTGATCAGCTGTGATTGAACAGCTGATCACGTGGTAAAGGGCCACTGTGATTTGCCCTTTATGCTGGATTGACATCTCAGGAGCCTATAGGCAGAGAATTCTGAAGCCCCCCCTCCAAAAAAAGACAGTAAGGCAGACTCTTTTTTTCTTGATAAATTGCCACAAATATCTAGGAAATGCAAAATTTCAGCAAAAAACACACTAACGTGAATTTTAGGGCAAACAAACGCAATAAACTACCCACATTTTTGGTAAAATATAAAAGACGAGGTTGCACCGACTAAATAGATATACCCAACATGTCAAACCTTAAATTTGTGTTCACTTGTGCAATGACGACATACTTTAGTATACTATATTTTCTATAGGCCATCAGTTTCGTGTTACAGAGGAGATCATGTGCTAGAATTATTGCTCTCACTCAGGCATGCGTGGCGATATGTAACATCCAAACCCAAGCTCACTTATCCATGTCTTTATGGACCTTGGTCACTGGTCCAAATCATTTGGTGGAGGGGGGTTATGGTGTGGGGGTTGTTTTTCAGGGATTGGGCAGATTCCGATAAGCCCCATGCCCGCAGACCCCCAAAACCACCACCCAGGGTTGATGGGAAGAGGCCCTTGTCCCCATCAACATCCATGCCAGAACCTTATCCGAGCATGCAGCCTGGCAGGTCAGGAAAGGGGGGGCAAGTGAGCGCCCCCTCCTGAATCACACCAGGCCACATGCCCTCAACATGGGTGGTACTTTAAGGTGGGGGGCTCTGCCCCCTCCCACCCCAAAAGCACCTTGTCCCGGACCTCCCTTCTTTCACTGTGGGGGAGCCATCGTGGGTAGCCGATGGAGATCGAATCCACCCTACCCGCTCCCTGGCTCCCCCGGAACACAGTGAGCGCACGAGAGAGCCTCCGGCGGCGCGCGCTCACAGTGTGCGATATCGCAGCCTCCGTCACGTGTCTCCCATTTGCGAAAAAGAGCTACCTTGTCTCCGTCAAACTGCAGTTGGCGGTCGGCAAGTGGTTAAAAGACATTTGTGCGGTCATGCAACACTGTACCCAAATGACATTTTTTTCCCACAAATAGAGCTTCTTTTGGTGGTATTTGATTATCACTGTTTTTTTTATTTTTCGCTAAGCAAATACAGAGGAGATTCCCTTCCTGGGAAATTTAGCAGTAATCTACTGCAACCAGCATATAACATTAACCATAAGTATATAGTTGCACAGCAGTATAGAAATAATACAAGCTTTATATAAGAAAAGATTAATATTCTTACATACAACCAATGTACAAACAGGTAATACCAGCAAAAAGGCCCAATAGGAGTCCTGGTGGAATAGTGCACATATACCCAGATATATAAAGTTATACCGCCAGTTGAATGTTACAGCAAAGTCCATTTGCAGGGGCCCTTGAGGATGATCGTAATATGACATTCATCCTGGTGTCAGGGACCTGAAGACAAGACCTTCCTCCTCCTCCTTGGCCAAAAAGATAGCTTCTCCTTTCGGCCAACGGGGAAATGGGTCTCATGACCTTCTTCATAATTGACTGGGAGGAGAATCAGTGTGACAATAGTAAATATTCATTAGCTATTGTCACACAACTGGGTGGGTTCAGGGCGCAGTGCTCTGCACCCCAAGCCTACCCTTTTTTGAAGCCTATTAGAGTCTCTGGTTCTAATCACGTGCTTCAAAAACATTGGAATCCATGCATCCGGCGCACTGCATGTAGATCAGGGGGTTGGACGCATGGATGGAGGGGGGGGGGGCGCCCGTGTACCCCTAATGGATGGGCTGTCACTGCTGCCAAAACAAAGCGAAGCTAAAGCTGAATTAAAGCCTCTCAAAAGCTTCAGGTGTTTCACACAAGCTTTGTCATATACTTCTATGGAGGCTTTGAAGATGCTTTAAAGCACCACTAAAGCAGCATGGGTTATAATTTTTGAAGCAAAGCAAAGCAAACGCAAGGTGTACACAGGACTGTAGGCTAACCATTTTATTTAGTGACAGGAGCTTTGACTTGTGTCCGAAGCCGTGTTTTGACACAAGTGTAAACGAGCACAAATACATCAGTCTCTTGCTGTTCCACCTACATCTGCAGCTTTGAACCAGCCAGCCTGTTCTGTTTATAGTCCTGCTCCAGGAAAGTGCTCTTGTTTGCTGAACATTCAGTGCATCTGAAGTGTTTTAGCTGCAATATAACTCCTGGTCTGAAAGCACACAAGTAAATCGTATGTTCATCTTCAGTCCAGTGATTAAAATCATTAACCACTTGCCGACCGCCGATCGGCATCTGACGGCGACAAAGTGGTTCGTTATCGCAAAACGCCGTCATACGCTCACTGTGTCCGGGGGGGTCCAGGGAGCGGGTGCGGCGGCTTCGATTGCCGCCGGCTACCCGCGATGGCCCCCCCGGAGCGAATGAGCGGGGTCCGTGTATGTAAACACGGACCTCCGCTCTGTGTGAGGGGGAAGGGAAGTGATCACAGCCTTCTCGTACATGAAGGCTGTGATAACTTCCTTTCCCCAGATAGGCAGTCCCCAAGACAGTTAGAACACGCCCAGGGAACATAGTTAACCCTTAGCGCGCCCCCTGCAGGTTAACCCCTTCACTGCCAATGGCATTTACACAGTAATCAGTGCATTTTTATAGCACTGATCGCTGTATAAATGCCAATGGTCCCAAAAAAGTGTCAAAACGTTCCGACATGTCCGCCCCAATATCGCAGTACCGCAAAAAATCGCAGATCGCCGCCATTTTT
>BLSH010197969.1:93522-108009 GCA_018402905.1 Glandirana rugosa
ACACCCCCTTTAGGTCCCGCTAATACCGCGACACGGCATGAAGACACGGTGTTATAGACGCCCTCCAGCGGTAGGCACAGCGCCATAATCGCCCTGGATTTCCCCCACAACCCGCCATCCCCCCCCCCCCCACCCGATGCATTGTAGTGAGTCAAAAGTTCTATGCACAGGACCACATTGTTCTTAATGTTGTTATGAACATTCAGCAGAGCTAGGTGGGGAGGATAATGCTCTCACCATGGGGACCCAGCATTTCCAGGGGGTCTAGGGATTCCCAGTAATGGCTCATTAGCTTCTCACTGGTAGGTGGAGGCGGCAAGTGCTTTGGGGGAGCACATATCCACAGGGAGGCCTGTCCTGGCATGTGGGACAGCAGTCTAGACTAAAGGGGGAATATTTCTCTCACCTGCAGCCCCAGGTTCAGTGGGCACCTGGGAGATGTTCCAGCCAGTTGGAGGCCTCCCCTGGGGTGTTGAAGAAACGCACCGTCTCTCCATCCTGTACTCGCAAACGGGCAGGAAAGAGAACACTATACCGGATGTTCCGAGCTCTCAAAGCCGCCTTCACCTGATCAAAGGACCTCCTGAGCTTCTGCGTCTCCACTGAGTAGTCGGGGAAGATGAGAAGTTTGCTATTTTGGTATTGCAGGTCTTCCAATGCTCTTGAAGCTCTAAGGGTCTCATCTCGGTCCCGAAAGTTGAGCATGCGTAGAATAAAAGTCCGTGGCGGGGCCCCCGGGGGTCCCGGTTTCGGTGGAATCCGGTGCGCCCTCTCTACCACAAAGTGCGGCGAGAAGCGCGCGCTCGGTAGGAGAGTCTTCAGAAGGTCCTCCACAAATCCTGCTGGATCCTTCCCCTCTGCTCCTTCAGCCAGACCGATAATCCGGAGGTTGTTCCTCCTGTTCCTGTTCTCAGCGTCTTCGGCCCTATATTCTAGCGCCTTTACCTTAGTCTGCAGGGTACGAAGGGAGGCAGTATGTTCAGTCACAGTGTCCTCTGCCAGACCTATCCTGTGTTCCGCCTCAGATATTCTGCTGCGCAGTTTATCCTGATCTTGCCGGATTAGGCTGACCTCCAGCTGCACAGCCTCCAGTTTAGATGTGAGGGTAGATTGACAGTTGGCAATGGCTCCCATCACCTCCGCTAGCCACGGCGGCCGCGCTTCCTCCCCGTCCATGCCGCTGGTCTGTGTATCTCTGCAGGTGTATTGAACCGAATGGCTCTCCCCACGTGTGCGGCTGGGCCGCGGCGGTTCCTCCTGGATAGCAGGGAAATGGAGCTTTTTCCCCTTACCGCGTCTCCCGTCTGAGGACCTGCGCCGCATCAGGCAGTGACAGGCGGGTAAGTCTAACCGCTTTAAGCGCTGGAAGCGGATAATTTCACATTCACCCGGCGGAGCCCCGAAGAGATGCGACCGCTCACAGCGCCATCTTGGACACGCCCCAGTAGTGGTTGTTTTTAGAATGATAAACTCTCCCTCAGAGCACCAACAGGAACCTGGCCTTAATGCATTAGTAGATGTTTTTAGAACGATAATCTCTCCCTCAGAGCACCAACAGGAACCTGGCACTAATGCAGTAGTAGTTATTTTTAGAACGATAAACTCTCCCTCAGAGCACCAACAGGAACCTGGCCCTAATGCAGTAGTAGTTGTTTTAAGAATGATAAACTCCTCCTCAGAGCACCAACAGGAACCTGGCCCTAATGCAGCAGTAGTTGTTTTAAGAATGATAAACTCCTCCTCAGAGCACCAACAGGAACCTCTCCCTAATGCAGTAGTAGTTGTTTTTAGAATGATAAACTCTCCCTCAGAGCACCAACAGGAACCTGGCCCTAATGCAGTAGTAGTTGTTTTTAGAACGATAATCTCTCCCTCAGAGCACCAACAGGAACCTGGCCCTAATGCAGTAGTAGTTGTTTTTAGAACGATAAACTCTCCCTCAGAGCACCAACAGGAACGTTTCCCTAATGCAGTAGTAGATGGATTTAGAATGAGAATCTCTCCCTCAGAGCACCAAGAGGAACGTTTCCCTAATGCAGTACTACATGGTTTTAGAATGAAAATCTCTCCCTCAGAGCAACAACAGGAACCTGGCCCTAATGCAGTAGTAGTTGCTTTTAGAATGTTAATCTCTCCCTCAAAGTACCAACAGGAATCTGGCCCTAATGCAGTAGTAGTTGTTTTTAGAACGATAAACTCTAAACTATAAAGTTCGTGTTCGCACCGAACTTTGGGGTGTCCGTGACCCGGACCCGGACCCGAACCCGGACATTTGAAAAAGTTTGGGTTCGAGTTCTGGGTTCGGGTATTTGATCACGCATGTTGAATAGCTGCAGGGCAGCCAATCAACAAGCCTTTCACTGGTTTTCCCTAGAAGCCATCGCAGCCATGCCTACTAATGGCATGGCTGTGATTGGCCAGTGCATCATGTGACCCAGCCTCTATATGAGGCTGGAGTCACAGTGTTGCATGTCACATGCTTTCTGGGTAGTGTAGGGAGAGGATGCTGCTGGTGCTGTGAGGGACAGATTGCAGATAGATAGATAGGTAGAGATTACTACTACTACTGCTTTTAGGGACAAATTGCAGATCTCATCCTGCATTACAGAAAGATCTGAATGGAATAGGTAGAGTCTACTGCTTACAGGGACAGATTATTGTTCTAAAATCACCGTCTAGTTATATAGGGTCAGGTTCCTGCTTTTGCTGTGAGGGACAGATTATTGTTCTAAAATCATTTTGCAGCCCTCTAGCACTTTCCAGGACTCGTTTACAGTAATTTTTGTGCCGAAAAGTTTGGGTCCCCATTGAATTCAATGGGGTTCGGGGTAAAGTACGGGTCAAGTTCAGTACCGAACACAGACTTTTTTCCAAGGTTCGACTGAACCCACCGAACCCGAACATCCAAGGGTTCGCTCAACTCTACTGCCCAGCAGCTATAGAAAAGGCGCCAAATATACCCGAATACCGAACTCGATGCCAGACTTTTTTTTTAATGTCCGGGATTGGGTTCGGGGCACGGACAACCCAAAGTCCGGTACGGACCCAAATTTTACAGTCCGGGTTCGCTCAACTCTAGTAGTAATGGCTGTAAATAAAAATTACTTCCCGCCTACAAGTCAATGGCATAATGTGTGCTAGTATGCACTGCATACTAGCACATTATACAATAATTATCTAAAAACTAAGCCCTTCAGCGGAATGTTGTCACTGTTGACAGGGCTTCAATCTTCACCCAGTCTTCTTTCTTTTTTCTGAAACACATAAACTGCTGTCATTTTCACACTGTGCCCTTTATCCATAAAGTACTTTTATCAGGAGGGCGAGTTGCTGACTCTTCATCTTATACTTTCATGCTGTTTTGAGTGCCAAGAAGACACCGTGAGCTTTGGCGTACCATTAGACTACCTCCAGGGGAAATAAACCTAGGCGCATACCTTCCTTTGTATACTCATTATGCTATCCATTCAGAGCACGGTGTGTATGTGCCGTTGATGTCACCGGCTGCAGAAATAGTGAATAGTGCATGTTTAGGAGATATTCCTTGTATTTACAAGTAAGCCTTATTACAAGCTTACCTGTAGGTTCAAGTCACCAAGCAGAGTTTACTAGCACTTTAAGCCTTGAAAAATAGAATCAGGTTCATACAGACATTACTTTTGCATATTTGACTCTAATTTACTTTAAGCGCTTCCTTTATGTGCTGTAGCTAATGCAGAAACAGTTTTAAGAATACGCATCACATAAACTGTTTGGATATATGTTTAATTAAATACTTTAATTACAGAATTTGTTTTGTAACAAAAGCATTTGATAGAAGGCAGAAATATTGACTGCAAGGCAAAATTGAATTGAACAAGATTGCTACTCACAAATGTCTTCAGTGCCATCTAGAGGAAAAAGTTGTTTGTAGATCTCAACACAATCGCTAAAAATGTCATCATTATAATCTCTTAAAGTATTAACATGTTAATGAACTTTTAAAAGTTCTTTTCAATCATTTCTTTCTGTAGCTTCCATTAAAAGAATACCTGTTGATCCTGCCAAGTTCATGACTGCCTAGAAGCATATGCTCATACAACCAATTAACAGACCAATACCTTGCCCCAAAAATGACACGGAGGCTGATTAAGTTGGAAAGGGCAAGGCCACAGCTTTATTGAACTTCTCCAAATGTAACAAATAACCAATGCCTGTCACAGGTATACTATGAGCACACATAAACCATAAACTGACATAGTCTAAGAGGCCTGTCCTTACTATCAGGGCCAAACAGGCATTAGATTTACCCCAGAATTTAACTTGAGGGCATAGCACATTACAACCACGTCAATTACTGGCAAGGTTAAAACAGCCAATAAAGCTGTGACAAAACATCAAAGCGGGTGGGTGGACAGGCAACTCTTCTGTCAGCTGAATCTCCTCATGTCAGAGGGACGTGTGTCAATGTACATTTTTTAGAGTTCGGGCTCCGTCCCATCACCTTGTGTCCTGGTAGCCAATCCTAACAGAGCTGCTTAACCTCCTTGTTTTAGATCAACTTCCACTGTAATGCAATGCTTCCATTTGTCAAGGCTCCCTTTCCCTAAGGTTTCCCGGTTCAAGGGGCCTTCATGACTGCTGAGAAGCATATGCTCATACAACCAATTAAGATACCAATACCTTGCCCAAAAATAACACAGATGTTGATTAAGTTGTAAAGGGCAAGGCCACAGCTTTATTGAACTTTTACAAATGTAACTGACATAGTCTAAGAGGCCTGTCCTAACCATCAGTGTCAGACAGGCATTAGAATGACCCCAGAATTTACCAAACAATAATGCCAGTCACAGTTATAACGTGCGCACACACAAAAACATAAACTTACATAGTCTAAGAGGCCTGTCCTTTCCATCAGTGCCAGACAGGCATTAGACTTACCCCAGAATTTAACTTGAGGGCATAGCCCATAACAACCACATCAATTGCTGGCAAGGTCAAAACTACCACACGCAAGTCAGTGGTACACTGACGAGAGCTCCACCGCAGCCAGCCCATGCTCGACACCAGATTCAACCCCGAGATTAAAATATTGAGGCTAATGGCATTTAAAATTAACCCCATCAGGTCTCAACAAACCACTGTTATATTGAAACATATGGAAAACTGGGCAGGTACAATCTCAGGCCAAAATATATTTAAATAGTAAAACAACCCAACAGGAAATTAAGTCCACCGATCAGGAATGAATGACAAGAATGAAAGGGTCTGAAACAAATTTCCGAAGGTGCAACATATCAGGTAATACCCAAGACCACTGGAGACCCCAGAAACCATGCCAACAAACTCTGGTGACAGCAAAGGAAAATCTGAAATTCTTTCTGTATCTGAAAACTTCGGCACGGTGAATGATCCAAAAATAAAGAGACACCGATAATCTATATCAATGTCAGGGGGGAAACTGAAATCAGAACAAGGGGTGATGGTGAACATTACAAAACAAGGTCACTGTCCCCCACCTATAACTGGCCATTGCAGCAAGGAGCTATGGAAAGGCTGATACAGACAAAAAACAGAGAAATCCAAGCTCAACTTACTGACCAGTCTGCCCCCAATCGAATCCACCTGTCTAACAGTAGCGTTTAAAAGGCAGGGGATTGGTTACACACATTTGCAAGTGTATGCGTAAGCTGCAGGCCCTGACAAGGCTCCCTGTGTACTGCAGACCTAACTCTGTATAAGAGGCTTCACAGTGGAAGCACATACAATTTAATGGATAGATGAAGGACAGGTGACTGGAGGAGCCCAACCCTCCTTAAAGGTACAGGACCAGACCAGACACCCAGCTGTGGCCCAATGGCAGCTGCGGTGCTAGTGTGTTACCTGAAGTGGTTACAATACAAAACAAGGTCACTGTCCCCATCTATAACTGGCTGCCATTGGGCCACGGCTGGGTGTCTGGTCTGGTCCTGTACCTTTAAGGAGGGTTGGGCTCTTCCAGTCACCTGTCCTTCATCTATCCATTAAATTGTATGTGCTTCCACTGTGAAGCCTCTTATACAGAGTTAGGTCTGCAGTACACAGGGAGCCTTGTCGGGGTCTGCAGCTTACGCATACACTTGCAAATGTTTGTAACCAATCCCCTGCCTTTTAAACGCTACTGTTAGACAGGTGGATTTGATTGGGGGCAGACTGGTCATTAAGTTGAGCTTGGATTTCTCTGTGATGGTGAACATGCAAAGAAAAACAAGTCTATTCCCAGCCGCCTAAATATTGTAGCTCCTCATACAAAAATCCCAATTCAGAGGCAACAGTGGCTGCATCAAAGCCGAAAAATACACAGAAATTTCTGAGATAGGCACAGCCATGAAAAGCAAGAAGACAGACCCACAAAACCTGGAATGAGACTAGGTTGGAAGAATCAGCGAGAACTAGGGAAAATTGAGAAGGAGTGGGTGAATATAAGAAAACATGGAAGCCAGGAGCACCGGGTAAAAGGACCACCAAGCATTCAAGAATATCTACTCTATTTTGGATGATCTGTCAGTTTTTGAAGAAGGCAGTAGAATGTAAATAAAGGAATCTGTGATAAACACATCTTCCACTCTGATACCGCCAACCGTACATTCGTCCTTAGCAACAAGTTTGCTAATCTGGAAAGCACAAAATTCACCCAAGAAAACACGACTTGAAAAAGGAAAAACTCAAATGTGAAGGATGTTAATCAAAATTTGCACAGAAACGAGGTGTGGGAAGAAAGGGCAATAAGTCAAATGTTGCAAACTCTGTAAAAACTGGGGAGAGGGAGAACTCTCTGACAAATGATGACACCCACTTGACTCAAACCCCTCGGTAAGCTATCCATGTAGTCTAAAAAAAGGAGCCTTGGATGGGGTCTAACAGGCATTGGAAACTTTGAGGGTCCTCAAAATTTGGGCAAGGAAGACACACATGGGAAACTGTCAGAAACAAGAAGTGAAAGCTTCTGAATGAGGAACGAGAGAGTGAGCCAGCAACAGAATGTGTACAAACCTGGAACATGTTCAGCCCTAAACCAGGACATTCATTTGTAAGCATCTGGGTAACAGGAAGGGCAACAGGGAGGCCACAGGTGAGGAGCAGGTGGAGAGGTGGTTAACTACTTAAGCTGCCTCATGTTATCTGTCAAAAAAAACCTCACCTTTCATATCTCCATTAGTGTATCACCCCACAAATCAACTTCTACTATAAAAGGAAAGAGCTCAAACAACGTCATTTTCTGTAACAAATCCATTTGGGCCCATGAAGCCGACCAAGAATCAGCAGACCACTCACCGTTAAAGACAAGAATAACCATTAGGCGTGCAGGAATGACAACTATATCTCCAAGCCATCAATTATGATGAAGAGCTGAAACAACCTACATTATCCATGATAGCCATCTATGGATGACCCTGCCCATTGACCCAACAGGGATAGAAGCTGTTTCATCTGGAGCTTCCTGGTGCTCCTGCTAATTACACCAGGGACAGAAGCCTGGTCAGGTTATCATCAGGAAGCTGAAACACCATCTGTACATTGTCAATCTCAATGCCCAAAAAGGACACAACATGGAAAGGGCCATCCAATTTATTGGCTGACAATGGGATACCCAGTCAACTACAAACCTTCTAGGAGGAGGGCCATAACTGTGGACAATGTAGGCCAGAAGATTGCATGGACACCCACCCCAGAAAGCTACCATATAATGCAAAGTAGCACCATGGGTATATACATATCAACAAAACAACTACCTGGTTAGAAGCAACCCAAACAGTCAACAGTCAGGGTGGGAGCTGCGGTGAAAGGCAGATGCTATGCCAGCCTTCGCAAATAGTGCAGACGCACCCGCAGACCTCTCTGAAAAGACATATGGGACTTGGTATTCCTCCTTATCATTACCATTGTTAACAGATGAGCCTGAGAGGAAGAAGGGATATAAAACCCATGATCAAATTCATCTGGTAAGACAAAAGCATCCTTGTTGAGGGCATATTCATCTAGAAAGGTCAACCTTTAAACCCAATTTAGTGGGTAGCAAGATTTCCCTCTCGAAACAGCTGACTGCTGGGAGGTATCATTGCAAATGGAACACTTGTGTTTAAATCGATTTGACACCTCTCACATCTCCATTAGTGTATCACCCCACAAATCAACTTCTACTATAAAAGGAAAGAGCTCAAACAACGTCATGTTCTGTAACAAATCCATTTGGGCCCATGAGGCCGACCAAGAATCAGCAGACCACTCACCATTAAAGACAAGAACGACCATTAGGCGTGCAGGAAGGACAACTATATCTCCAAGCCATCAATTATGATGAAGAGCTGAAACAACCTACATTGTCCATGATAGCCATCTATGGATGACCCTGCCCATCAACCCAACAGGGATAGAAGCTGTTTCATCTGGAGCTTCCTGGTGTTCCTGCTAATTACACCAGGGACAGAAGCATGGTCAGGTTATCATCAGGAAGCTGAAACACCATCTGTACATTGTCAATCTCAATGCCCAAAAAGGACACAACATGGAAAGGGCCATCCAATTTATTGGCTGACAACGGGATACCCAGTCAACTACAAACCTTCAACTACATATGGGACTTGGTAGTCCTCCTTATCATTACCATTGTTAACAGATGAGCCTAAGAGGAAGAAGGGATATAAAACCCATGATCAAATTCATCTGGTAAGACAAAAGCATCCTTGTTGAGGGCATATTCATCTTGAAACCCAATTTAGTGGGTAGCAAGGTTTCCCTCTCGAAACAGCTGACTGCTGGGAGGTATCATTGCAAATGGAACACTTGTGTTTAAATCGACATGTGGTGTACCAAATACAGTGGGTTTCTTGAAACATCCAGCAGGTGCCTTAATACTGCCGATGTGCTGACGAGATTCCTGGTAGGCGACTGAAAAGAAGTGGGCCTATAAGAGCACAAGAGCAATAGCCAGAGACTACCATCTTGACAGTCAGCTTAGTTCCTTCCCGGTGATCAGCGGTTGGTGAACCAGCAATGCCCATCCACTATTCTATAAGCCCCTAAATAAGATCCAGGTAACTGAAAAGGGGAAGACCTACTCCTGAAATGTTTTTTTTTTTTTAACTTGTTTATTGAGACAATTGTATGATGCATACATCATGTACATTTATTGCAGAGCAGAAACGAGTTCTACAATCAGAGCAATTACAACAACAGCATTCTTGAGAAGAATTTGACAGCAATTGCGTAAACATGCATCTATCAACAGTTAACAAACTGAGAATCAAGAAAGAACAACAGTAAAACTAACCAGAGTAGTTTTGTAAATAGCTAACATTTTGCTTCCGGAGCTAAAAAACATAATTTCTGAGTAACATTACCTAAATTATATCCACTGCCTCATGGTACACCTTCCCAGCTTGGTCACATCCCATCACCTGGATAGCACCATACCATTCTATGAGACTATTTAGTAGTCAATTGTGAATGAGTGTGTCTGGGGTGTATATTGTGGAGATGCGTGAGCAGCTGCTATTCCCCTCCCTGTCTTAGACAACTTTGTCTTTTTAATTATTTTATTTTGGTTTAAGTTCCTCCCTGATCCCATGTGTATTTTTGTCTCTTGTTCCTTGACCATTTTTCTACTAATAAATAATTCTTTTTTTACTTTTTTGTTTTCGCTAATTGTGTTCCTTTGACCCCTTTTTCCGATGGTTTTTTGGACCATTTTCCCTCCCATCTGTTTTTTTTACTTCATGGTACAGATGGCAACAAATAAAGCAGGGAGTCATTCGTGTCCTGAGATTTCCTCCAAGGACCCCAGATCTTGATGAACTTCTGTGGACATTTTCTGGCCTCATACATCAGCTTATATAGTGAGAGGTTTTGATTAACCAATTTTTTCCACAGGTCTATGTGTAAAGGTTCTGTCTTAGTCCTGTAAAGTACTAACATTTTTCTGGCATAATAAAGTAAGAGGCGTAAAAACACTTTGGTTTTGTTAGGAAGGTTAACGTCATCAAACATACCCAGAAGACACCATTTAGGGGTACAGATGTTAGGGATCTCAAAGGTTTCTGAAATATAAGCTGTTACTGCTCACCAAAAGGGTCTTATCTTGTTACAGGACCATACCATGTGCATAAAGTCACCCTGTTCTCTGTCACATTTATGGCATATGGGGGACATTCCCTTGCGCATTAAGAAAAGCCTCTTTGGGGTGTAGTATGTGCAGTGTAGATACCTCAGCTGTATCATTTGATTGGGACAATTCCCCCATGGGGTTTTTTAGCAGCTTTCAAAATAATTCAATAATAGATTTATGAAAAATTCTTTCTTTTATTATACAAAAAAATTGGTTAAAAAGCTTTGTGACATTTGCTAAAATATGAGCTCTGGTTTACATGTTCAAAATACATAAAAACATGATAGTTAGTGCACACTACAGGATTTAGGCGTTTGAGGTATATTTATAACGCACTATACCCCTATGCGTTTTCAATGTTGTAATGGTCTTCCTCAGGGGGATTGTTTGTATCTGTAGTTGTGCCACTGTTGTATACGTAAGGGACTATGCTGCCAGAGCTTCTGTATCCAGTGGTCCTGAGTCCTCCACGATCCGTCCTCCCATCCAGGGACGACAATCAACTGTAAGAGACTTAAAAGAGGTCACTCGTTTTGCTGCTCCAGAATGGGGAGAAAGTACAGCACGTCTGCATCATGGATATAAAAGAATGTATTCTGTATGTCCTTTTCTTATGGTTGAGTGATCCAAAAATATAGTGAAAAAGTATCAATATTATGATGGCTCTGTCGGTGGGTGTAACAGACCACACCGTGATTTATTTTTCACATATACAGAATCGCCCAAGCCGTGTGCCTGTGAGTTGGAACCCTGTCTCATACCTGTGAATAGAGAAAGGTTCAGATATTGTACAGTTAACCCTCAAGCATGCTCTTGACGAGGTATAAAGGATGTCAATCAAGGTGATAAAGGTTTCCCCAAAACCAAATTTATGAAAATACGTTCAATAAGAAGTTCAAATCAAATGCATTCAAATCAAATGCCTTGTGGCCACAAGCACCCTAGGGGCATCTGAATCATTGGGGACTTGGTGTATAATCGTCTAAGATTATTATAGGTGGAAGGACCAGGTATAAAACCTGTTTGATCTGGGTGGATCAGTCGGGGGATTACTTTATTTAACCACTTCAATATCAGGCACTTAGAACACTTCCCACTAGACCAATTTTCAGCTTTCAGCGCAGTCGCATTTAGAATGACAATTGCGCGGTCATGCGACGTTCTACCCAAACAACATTTTTATCATTTTGTTCCCACAAATAGAGCTTTCTTTTGGTACTATTTGATCACATCTGCGTTTTTTTGCGCTACAAATAAAAAAAGACCGAAAAATTAGAAAAAAAAGAGGTTTTCTGTTTCTGTCACAAAACTTTGTAAATAATCATGGCTGATCAAGTGGTTAAGAGCTTACCGAGATGGGTAAAGCAGTGGGTCAGAGTGACCCACTGCACCACCCTTCGCCGGGATGCACACCCCTGCGGGTGTGCGATCGCGGGTTATCCTAAGGACGTCAATAGACGCCCAGTCAGGATAATGAACCCCCCGCCCGGCTGTCATTTGTCTACAGGCCAGAAGTGGTTAAGCGATTGCCATGTACTTTAGAGAGAATCTTAAGATCCGTGTTAATTAGGGAGATGGGGTGGTAGGATTCGCAAAGTGTGGGATCTTTATTAGGTTTAGGAATTAACACAACCAGAGCTTCTCTCATGGAGTCCAGGAGTGTTTTCTCCTTCAAAATATATCTGTACAGTACCACTAATCGAGGAAGCACCTCTTCTTTGAGAGCCAGATACCATTCAACAGGTATGCCATCTAAACAGGGGGGCTTTATGCTTGGCAAATTGCTTGGCAAATTGACCCAGCACCTTTTCTATTTCCATTAGCTTAATGAAGCTGTCCACCAGTTCCCTGTCCTCTAGGTTCAGAGAGGGCAGTTGTATTTGTTTAAGATAGTCAGAAAGTTCTTCCGCATTGTATCGGACCTTGGAGGTGTAAAGATCTGTGTAAAAATTATGAAAGGTCTCCATCGCATGCTCTGTGGATTCCATTATGCATCCCTTATTATCTAATATTCTAGGGATAGTGAATGATTCAAAAGCAGGTTTAGCCAAAAATGCCAGTAACCTTCCATTTTTGTCTCCCTGTTCGAAAATATATTGTGCAGAGTATAGTAGTTTTTTTTGCTTTTTGTCAGTAAGGGCCACCGTGGACTCCCTTTCAAGATTTCTCCAGCTCTGATAGTTATCCAGTGTGGGGTCGGTTACATAAGCTAATTCTGCAGCGGTAAATTTCTGAGCTAATTCAGTGACCCTTCATGTAGGAGCCCCACATGACAGCCTTAAATGCATCCCAACGTACCCCTTCAGTAGCCTCTTGATCATTATTAAACCAGTACTGTCTCATATCTTCCTTACATTTATACAGAGCCATGGGATCCGTAAGCCAGAAAGAGCTTGTTCTCCAAGTATGCAAACCCGTTGGGGCTGAGACCCATAGTTTCAAGACCAGGGGGGCATGGTCAGAGATAGCTTTCGGGAAATATTGTATAGATGCCACCCTACTTAAGGTCTCTGTTTGTGTAAAGGCCATGTCCAATCTGGATAACTTATGATGGGAGGCAGAGTGGCAAAAATATTCTTTTCGGTCAGGGTGCTTCCATTGCCATATTTCCACCCACCCATAGCTCTCCATCCAATCACGTAAAGCAGTGTGTGTGGGCCTTGATCCTCCCAGCCCATCTAGTGTAGGAGACAGCGTGGCATTAAAGTCTCCAGCGATCAGAATGGTACCCTAAGCTGACTGCAGGAGCCAACTCGTACAGGTAAGCAGTCTGGGAATATCTAATGGGGGGTAAATAGATATTGACCAGGGTATAAAAAGCATCTAAACATTGTGGTAGAGTGGTACCCCAACAGGAGGATGACCTGGGATTCTCAGCCTGGCAGGTTGAGGGGCTCCAGGGGATTTTTGCATTTGGGAGGAAACTGGCCTTTCAGTTTCCTCATTTCGTTAAGTCCGTTTTGGGACATGGAGCCCGGGGATTTCATAGCGATCTAGGTGGGATGAAATCCCCAGTCCTGGGTCTGGTTTTTGTGACCAACCAAGACACTGTTTAACCAGGTGGGTGGGGGCCTGATAAGAGAAGTCAGGACCAGGGTTCTGGGTCACATCACGCACTGGGAGATGGCTCCAGAGAGGGAGACAGGCGTCTCCAGGGGTCTAAGGCTGCAGGAGGCAGTCTAGGCATCCACATCTGCGAGGAGGCAGGTGTGACCCACGATCATGCCTCAGTGGATTGCTTACCAGCCAGAAGGACTGGATACAGTTATGAGCCAGGAGGGCTACTGACTGTTATAACCAGGAGGGCTAGGATATTGTTATAGCCAGAAGGGCTACTGATCGCTTATGAGCCAGGAGGCTGAGTCTATGATTTCTGGATGATTGATGGTGCGAGGAAAACCCTTTTGATTGTTTTTTTGAACTTTCTTTTAATAAACATGGGCTACCATGCCCTCAAACAGAGATCCTGGCTGTCGTTAACTCACGGAAAACACATCTGCCATGGGAGCTAAACACCCCCATGCCACAATATTTAATCACTACAATAATATAGCAGCCATCTGAGTCTAAGATCAACTCCTCAACTTGCACTGATATGGCTCTGGTGATTAAAATGGAGACTCCCCTAGAATAAGATGAGTAGATAGCATAAAAAGCATGAGCTATGTGTGGGCGATTTAAAGCCATCACTCGGGAACCCATCAAATGGGTTTCCTATAAAAGGATAATCTGAGCCCTAGCCCTTTTCAGCTGGTCAAAAACCAGAGACAGTTTAATCGAACAGTTAAGGCCCTGAATGTTCAAGATATCACGTTAACCGCTTGCCGGCGGTTGCGAGATTGCGCCCAGTGAGCACGCGCGCCGCCGGAGGCGCGCCCGCGCGCTCACTGTGTCCGGGGAGGGCCAGGGAGCGGGTGCGGCGGATTTGATCTCCGCCGGCCACCTGCGATGCCCCCCCGGAGTGAAAGAACGGAGGTCCGTGTAAGTAAACACGGACCTCCGTTCTGTGAGAGGGGGAAGGGCTGTGATCACAGCCTTCCTCTACATGGAAGCTGTGATCGCTTCCCTTCCCCTGTTAGGGCAGTCCCCACACAGTTAGAACACGCCCAGGGAACACAGTTAACCCTTAGAGCGCCCCCTGCAGGTTAACCCCTTCACTGCCAATGGCATTTACACAGTAATCAGTGCATTTTTATAGCACTGATCGCTGTATAAATGCCAATGGTCCCAAAAAAGTGTCAAAATGTTCCGACATGTCCGCTGAAATATCGCAGTACCGCTAAAAATCGCAGATCGCTGCCATTACTAGTAAAAAATAAAAAAAATAAAAACCCCAGAAATGAATTCTCATCATCTGTAAACGC
>BLSH010198031.1:2464-14358 GCA_018402905.1 Glandirana rugosa
CTTCTGTCGTTTAAATGTGACAATATGTTCGACATGTGAGTGATGAAATGTAACATCGTTTCACAGTAAAGAAGTCACAACAGTGTACTTTTCTATCTTATTTTATAAATGTTTTTACACTCCCCACATGAATGAAAATGACACACATGCATTTTGGCAAACATTTATGACTAAAATTTAGTTTATTGTATTTTTGTAATAACATAAAGTTGAAAATATCATTTTTTTTCAAAATTTCCGTTCTTTTTTTGTTTATATCGTAAAAAATAAAAAGTGCAGTGGTGAACAAATACCACCGAAAGAAAGCTCTATTTGTGGGAAAAAAAGGACACAAATTTAGTTTGGGTACTGCATTGCATGACCGCGCAATTACCAGTTAAAGCGGTGCAGTGCCAAATTGAAAAAAGTGCTCTGGTCCTAAAGCTGGAAATCCTTCCGGGGCTGAATTGGTTAAAAGCTGAACTTCCCACAAACAGGAGAACACATTTGCAAATATATATATATATATACACACAGTAAAAGTAAGTACACCCCTCACATTTTTGTAAATATTTTATTCTATCTTTTCATGTGACAACACTGAAGAAATGACACTTTGCTACAATGTAAAGTAGTGAGTGTACAGCTTGTATAACAGTGTAAATTTGCTGTCTTCTCAAAATAACTCAACACACAGCCATTAATGTCTAAACCGCTGGAAACAAAGCTGAGTACACCCCTAAGTGAAAATGTCCAAATTTGGCCCAATTAGCCATTTTCCCTCCCATTGTCATGTGACTTGTTAAGGTTACAAGGTCTCAGGTGTGAATGGGGAGCAGGTGTGTTAAATTTGGTGTTATCACTCTCACTCTCTGATACTGGTCACTGGAGGTTCAACATGGCACCTCATGGCAGAGAATTCTCTGAGGATCTGAAAAACCTACCATTAGATTTACCGGTAACGGTGTTTCTACGATTCTTCAAGGACAGCAACACCTGAGAGATGAGAGGCCCCTCCCTACAGGAAACACAATCAGCTGTTTAAAAGGCCCCACCTTACCCCTTGTCCCTCAGTCGTTGTAAAGTAATTCTCCCACCTAATGTATACATTTTCCTCCACCCATAACAGGGCGGGAAGTAGGCCTGCCGTCCTGGAAGGATCGTAGAAACACTGTTACCGATAAATCTAACGGTAGGTTTTCTCCACTCACCTTCCAGGATGGCAATACCTGAGAGGATAATAAAGAAATCCACAGGCCTACCTTAGGGTGGGACCATTGGCTGCAAGATCTTCCTGCCAAATGCCAGGTTCTGCAGCACATTTTACCTCCACTTCATTATGGCTGATGAAGGTATCTTAGCTGGATCAGGAGGCTGATCAGCAGGTTTAATCCACCATGTCACTGCCTTCTCCGCTTTGGATGCAGGATCTATGTGGAGAGCTCTAAAAGATGGAATCAGAAAACCTGTGAGATTAGTAGATTAGCACAGTTTTCTGTCTCAACCATCTAGCAATTGTGACCTAACATGCCTGTAGCACCTTTTAGGCCCACAAAAAAGGACCAATCAAGGCTTTCTCTGTGACAAAAGGACACTACTTTGATCAAAAAAAGAGGATCCGGTTTAAACACTACCCTGTTCAGGAGAAGGATTAAAAAGATCTCCCTGACACACCTACCTTGCAGGTCCCCTTTACATTGTGTATTCCTAGTGATGGGTAAAGGGAAACTCATTTAAGGGAAAAAGAACAAGGGAAGGTTGTTCCCCGGGCTCAGAAGGCTGGACAGGTATGCACCCAAGGTACAACATACCGGTATCTGTGTACCGGTGTCTGTAACATGGAACATGATTTGGCATTGCTGGAAGATTGGTCAAAGCAGTGGAGACTGCAGTTCAATATTTCTAAATGTAAAATAATGCATCTAGGGAAAAATAATCCGCTTAGAGAGTACAGCATTGGGGGCACAGTGTTGGCCAGCACTACAGAAGAAAAAGATTTGGGGGTGCTTATTTCAGATGATTGCAAAATGAGCAAACAGTGTAACCAGGCAGTGGGAAAAGCAAATAGAATTCTGGGATGTATCAGTAGAGGGGTCACCAGCAGGAGGAACGAGGTTCTGATTCCTCTATATAGATCTTTAGTGAGACCTCACTTAGAATTCTGTGTCCAGTTCTGGAGACCTCACTTACAAAAAGATATTGATAAGATAGAACGAGTTCAGAGACGGGTAACAAAAATGGTGAAAGGTCTGGGGGATAAAACATATCAAGAGCGACTTCAGGAACTTAATATGTACAGTCTGGAGGAAAGAAGGGAGAGGGGAGACATGATTGAAACCTTTAAATACATCAAGGGGGTGAATAAGGTTCAGGAGGGCAGTCTTTTCAATATGAAACCAAAATCAAGAACACGGGGACCTCCAACTAACTGGGGGGAAGTTCAAAACTAATCTTAGAAAGTATTATTTTACTGAAAGGGTGGTTGATGATTGGAATAAACTACCAACAGAGGTTGTGAGACAGTCAACAGTAAATGGCTTCAAACATGCTTGGGATAAACATAAATCTATAGTCAGACAACAAGGTTAATGTAAAAAAAAAAAATAAAATAAATAAATAAATAAATAAAAAGGGGCAGACTCGATGGACTACTCAGTCTTTTTCTGCCGTCACTTTTCTATGTTTCATACCTATTCCTTTCCTCACATTTGAACGCTGGCATGTCAGCTGTTAAAGTGCTCTATATGCCCAGCCCCCTATACACCTGCACGTCAATGCGTTTAAGCAGAGAGGAGCTTGTCAAACACCTGACTGTACCTATTGTGCAAATATCAGGTGTCCTACCTGATGTCTGAACCCATAATCCACTCCACCATTGGGTGACTTTTGGAATTAATGAGGGATACATTAAGCAGAACCCAACTACAGGGGGATTAAGTCTATAGCAGGAGCAGAACACTCACGTTGATTTGCTACGCCCAGCTCTGCTAAAAGGGTGACAAAGAAAATATAGAATTGTAAATCTATTGAGTTAGGTATACGGGTCAGATAACTTCTGAAACTGCATCTTCAGGTAATACTCCTATGAAAGGAAGTTCTTACTAAAAAAATCGATTTTATAACCTTCTTCCAGTGTCAAACAACCCTACCGGGTTACAAGCACAGGGAATGCCTCTGGCATGCCTGAATGCAAGGGACTAAATTTCTCTGACATCTGAAGTTTCTGCAGCCAGAGTACCTGGCCCTCCGTGTCCATGGGACAATCAGGTCTGCAATAAAACTGATACATGTATAATTAATATCACAAATATAAATATCATAGACAACCCTGTTATGTATTTCTGAAGTGTAGCTAGATAGACCATCTCAGAAATGACACGACCTGAACTTCAAAGTCGTGTATTCTAAAAAAAAAAAAAAAGTGTAACAAGCTATGGTTATCACCAATATATAAATAGGAAGGACGCCAACAGTGCTCATTGTTGTGTATTCAGTGTTGTGCATTGCTGATGTCTGACAAGGTACCGTCATACAACTCATATGAAAACAGAAAATGTACAAATCCAACCTTGTGCATCTCTGCTTAGTAAGAAGGTACATTCAAAACAGAAAGACACTGACAAAACTTCAATGCTGTGTTACTGAATGGCAACAGAGTACAGACCTATGCAGCGACAGAAATGTCGCTAACAACTTTAAATTCTGTGCATCTTTGGTTAGCGACAGCGTACAGGGATATAACAGAAATGTCACTAGCAACTTAGAATGCTGTGCCCTTCTGAATACCACAGGGTACAGTCTTATGACTGAAGAAATGTCGCTAACAACTTTAAATGCTATGCATCTTTGATTAGTGACTGTTGCACTGGCATAAAACAGAAATGTCACTAGCAACTTTAACTGCTGTGCATCTCTAAAGCAATAGAGTACAGCCTTATGATCACTGAAATGTCGCTAACCACTTTAAATGATGTGCATCTTTGGTTAGCGACAGCGTGCAGCCATATAACAGAAATGTCACTAGCAACTTAAAATGCTGTGCACTTCTGAATACCAACAGGGTACAGTCTTATGACTGACAGAAATGTCGCTAACAACTTTAAATGCAATGCATCTTTGATTCACGACAGTTGCACCGGCAAGTACAGCCTTACGATCACCGAAATGTCGCTAACAACTTTACATGCTGTGCATCTTTGGTTAGCGACAGCGTGAAGTGATAAAACAGAAATGTCACTAGCAACTTAGAATGCTGTGCACTTCTGAATACCAAGAGGGTACAGTCTTATGACTGACAGAGAGGTCACTAACAACTTTAAATGCTATGCATCTTTGATTAGCAGCAGTTGCATAGACATAAAAACAGAAAATGTCACTAGCAACTTTACTGTTGTACATCTCTGAAGCAACAGAGTACAGCCTTATGACCACTGAAATGTCGCCAACCGCTTTAAATGCTGTGCATCTTTGGTTAGCGACAGCGTGCAGTCATATAACCCACAGAAATCTCACTGGCGACTCCCATGCTGAGCATTTCTGAATACCAACGGGGTACCATTTTATGATCACCAGAAATATTGCCAACTTTAAATGCTGCACATTTTTGAATTGGAACAGGGTAGAGTTTTATGATCAACAGAAATTTTGCTAACAACCTTTAAATGTTATGCATTACTAATTCTGCTGAGCAGCAAGACCACCAGAAAAGACACAAATAACTTCCACATAGTGTGTTTCTGATGTGCAGCCAGACCAAGCATAAAGTCTGAGACATGGTATGTGCCACTTCCGCCAAGGGGCAAAGTTATCATAGGCATAGCCTGGACTCTCTATCCTAACCCCTCATCCACCAGAGGAGAACGAGAAAATTCCAAATAATGGAAGTCTAAGGTGGCTGCAAACCCCACAGTAGTAGGTAGCGGTTACCCTACTTCTAAAGAGTATGAGTAGGTGTAGCCACACACATCCACATACAGGTGACCACAAGTCCCAGCCGTCCAAGCATCTAAGGTCTTAATGAGCATAGACCTAGAGATCAATTAGGTGAGCCTCAAGAAGAGGTGGTCACAATTTTAGCCTGGAGACAGACACCTGTGGGTTTTAACAGGCAATCCTTAGATACACGTTAGTATATGTAGCTTTTGCCTAGAAGTTTGCACCAAGAACCCATCAATTAAGGGTTACAGGATAACATTATATGTTTCCAATTGATCCAAAGGGTAGGCTATAGCCCAAACGGCAAGAGGTCCCGATTAACTCCTACATACCAACAGATATAACCGTAGTGCAAGGAGGAATTAATAGGTTGTAGCTTGTTAAGATGTTACACATACAAAGCAACCCCCACAAGATGAAAATGTTCCTCTTACTGTGCCTCCCCCCATATGGGAAAAATGTATGTGGCAGGCTTTTAACAGTCAACACCCTTTATGAACCCTCTTGGTGCTATGTGCCAGATTCATAGCAGCTGGCCTAATATATTCAGATCACCTGGTGTGCCTTGCTGACCAGGGGAAATCTGTGCTATTGCTCCTGGAATCACCAGGTTCCTGCAGACCACTGCACGTGTCTTCCAATTAACCCTTTAGGAATGTGAAACTTGTTTTAGTGGCAGAAATAGCCTGTGTGAGACTATCTGTGTCAAACAGGTCTGAACTCTTCACTATATTAATCCTGATTGAGGAACATATAGTGAGAGACTGGCAACTTGATGCTGCAAAAGCTACCGCATCTGGGCTATTTGTTCCCAGACCCAAAGGCAAGGATAGAAGCACCCTGTATTGAGGGAGGGAGTCCTATCTCAATGCCCATCAGGTTGTCATTAGGGATTCAGATGCTAATCTCCCTGGGTAAAAAAGGGAAGCGCTTAGTTGGTCTACCTGACCATGGTTTGGTTTCAACAGAACCCCTAATTTTCCACTTCTTGATTAGAGTTTAAACACTGTTGATTGGCATTCTCAATTCCTTGGATATCTTTTTTATATCCCTTTCCTGTTTAATACAGCTCAACTACCTTTTCCTGCAGATCCTTTGACAATTCTTTTGCTTTCCCCATGACTCAGAATCCAGAAACGTCAGTGCAGCACTGGATGAAAGATGCAAGGGTATGTTAGGAGTCCAGAAACTCATTGACCTTTTATACACACACACTAATTACAGGCAAACAGATCACAGGTGAGGATGGTTACCTTTAATAGCCATTCAAACCTCTTTGTGTCAACTTGTGTGCATGTTATCAGGCCAAAATCACAAGGGCATGTAAACTTTTGATCAGGGTCATTTGGGTAGTTTCTGTTGTCATTATGATATAAAAAGAGTAAACACATTTGATTGATGATAAATGGCTTCAGCCAAACACCAACCATGAGTGAAAGAAATGATTTTGTGTTTTCATTCATATTGTCTGAAACATGGCCAAGAAGTCCTAAATTCTGCCAGGGTATGTAAACTTATGAGCCCAACTGTATATATACACCATTTAACCAGCAAAATGATTTTATAATGCTTTTCAGGCACTCTTGTGATCTAGTCGCCTCTGCTGTAATGCACAACCAGGTGCCTGACCACCCTTTTCTTCACTTCAGTTAAACAAACATTGTCCAAGATCCACACCAGCCTTTGTTTAGACCATGGGTGTCCAAACTTTGTAAACAAAGGGCCAGTTTACAGACTTTAGGGGGGCTGGACTGTGGCCAGGAGGAGTGGAATTTTTTAAGTAAACATTACCACATTGAGCATTAGGGGGAGGAATAGTGCCTCATTGTTGGTATCATTGGGAGGAATAGTGCCCCAATGTTGGTATCATTGGGAGGAATAGTGCCCCAATGTTTGTGTAAGTGGGAGAAATTGCGATGCATTGTTGATGTCACTTGGCAGAATAGTGTCTCATATCAGTAGGTGAAATAGTGCGCCCCAAGGGCTGGATAGAGGCAAGCAAAGGGCCGCAGTTTGGTCTAGAGAATGAAAGAGTTTGAACAGAAATCATCTCTGTGCTTTCCCCCTGCAGAAAGCAAGTTAATTGATGGGATCATTGCTGATCCTACAATCTCCTGGCTTGAGTGCTGTTGTGCTGGAAATCACAGGTGACTAAAAAGTCAGAATTCAGGCACTTATAACTCCTTATATATAAAATCTGCTAGGAGTTCAGCTTTAAGCACTTAAGTTAGGGGCAGCGAGTAAAATGTCCATAAGTGGGCAAAAAAATAAATAAAAAACCATCTTAGTACATTCTTTTTCATACCACACCTTCATCTTTAGGGAGTGAATGTGCATGCTTCAAGCACGGGCCTCTTCGTTAGGCATGGGGAATTCAATCTTGCAATCCAAGCGCCCTGACCGAAGCAATGCGGGGTCTAGAATATCTACTTGATTTGTAGCAGCGATAACCTGCAGCAAAGTATGAGAAACATTGAATAAATCCATTAGGGTAAAATATAGCAGCAGTCACTGATGATTTTTTTAAAGAGGAACTTAAGTTTTGTTGTTACATTCTGTGACCAGGCAGGCTTTATATTGCAGAAGAGACATGTAGTTGCAATAAAATAAACCTACTTGACTGCTCACAGCGATCCACGGAATGTAAACTGAGCTGCGCATGCAGATGGAACAAAAATCTATCTACACAGCACCTATCACTATGGGGGCGCTACAACCCTGGAAAAACAGAGACCAGATTATAAATGAAGAGGAAATCTACAACCATTTCCCAATCTGAGGCAGTGGGCAAGAAGAGATTACTAAAGAATCCTTTATATACCACAAATATGGATGTTGCGATTTTACTGATCGCCGAACCTGCGCCAGCATTTTGTCCTCAGTATATTACTCCAAGTGACAAAGGCTAGCTAAACCCAAAAGCAAAATATAACCTCCACTCAGAAGGAGGAATGTCCTGATCTTTTGGGCTGCATATTATACACAATGTGTACTCTCCTGTTGTAGCTGCTGTGCTCATCATAGGAGACAGGGGAGAGAACACACTGGGCATGTGTGGCCTGAATGAACAGGACAGCACTAATATACCCTTATAAAAGAGCATAGTGTGTGTTTTGTCTTTGTAAAGCTTAACTTACACTTTTACTACAACCAAGACTTTTTACTTTGATTTTGGACACCACAGTCAAGGGTTATAGATGAGTTTCTGCTGCCATCCAGGGCTCCATTACAGAGGTTTACCCTACTGTCCCAGCAACAATGGTCGGCTGATCGATGGTGGTGTGCCCTGGGATGGTGGAAGGAAATCTGGGGTTTACAGCCACTTTAACTATACCCTACTCTATCCAAAAGAAAATGGCATAAGGTATACTAAAGAAAAAAAAAAAGCTACATCTACTTTACAGTCATATTATATAGATATACTGTATATCAGCCTTTCTCAACCTTTTCAACACAGAGAAACATATTCTCCGGTCTTGGGGAACCCCTACTAAAAATGAAAAACCTACAACTCATGATACATTAGTGTGATGGTCAATGGGAAGAATGCTCCCTACAGTTGTGGTCATTGGGAAGAATTACCCCCTTACAGATAGCTAAAAAGATCAATGATGTCATTGGGAATTTATCTGAGAGGCAGAAATTGACCATTGCTCAAGGAACCCCTTGCAACCTCTTCGAGGAACCCTAGGGTACGACGGAACCCTGGTTGAGAAACCCTGCTGTATATTATAAAGCACTGGACCTGGGCTGCTTTTTCACAATATATAAAAAGTAAACTGAACTTATGTAAGTGTGACTCCTACCTTTATTTCACTGTCCTGGAGCCGTGTTCTCTGGATTATCTCTTCTGTGGACTTTTAAGAACCTCTTGTCCATCTCCAACCTGCTAAAAATGAAAAGGAAACCATAATAAACCAACCCACTATTAAAGTGGTTGTCAACCTGTGACAACCACCTTAACCTACAGGTAAGCCTAGAATAAGGCTTACCTGTAAATGCACTGTATATCTCCCAAACCTGCACGGTTCATGTCTGCACATGCGCAGTGAAGGAACGGCCTCCGTGCCGTTTCTTCACTGACCTTGTGCAGTGACATGCGGCTCCCGCACGCATACGCGGAAGTGACGTCACGCGACTCCGGCTAGTCACAGAGCCGGAGTTGCGGCCCCGGAAGGAAGAGGGGCAGAAGATGGAGCGGGGACATCGCTGGACACCGCAGGCTTCGTTTGCAGGTAAGTGGCACATAATGGGCTACTAGGCAATGCCTAGTAGCAAATTATGCTTCTACTTTACAGGGTTATATTGAGGAAGTGAACCCAATCTGGGTTTACTTCCTCTTTAATTCCATGGATAGTTATATTTCCCAACACATTTCTTGTTACTCAGATTAAAGTACAGTACAATCAGGGCTGTGCTAGGATGGAAAAAAGGAGTCCAGTGAAGAAGCTAAACAAGTTGTAAACAATAAGTCCAATTATGCTGTAATAATAGTTTCGGACAAATAGGTGCAGGAATATCCACAAATGCAATATTCATCTGATACCACACCCAGTGCGTTGACAAACAAAGTGCATCCACCACCTAATGTAAGGAGGCTTACCAGACCCAGCTGGATACAGAGCGGTAGCTTTTCACCAGCCAGGGGTATATGTTGAATGGACCCACTTTCCACAATAATAGCTTAGACTCCTCCAATTCAGAACACTCTTATGTGTCAACAAGGGTAAATCTCTCTAATAAGATGCACAATGGCAAGTGCACAATGCACAATGGCAAGTAATAAGCCATAGCACATCAACACTTTTAGGCACCACCAATGGTCTATCAAGTAACCTTAATATATGAATTCAGCTGGCTAATAAAGAACCAGAAATCCGATACAGAGGTGGTCCTGCTGGCCACATACCTCCCGACATCAGGAGCTGGGCAGAAAATTGTCAGCCACACTGCATCTGCATCTGATCAAATGCAGCCACTGTTCAGGTATTCTGACGGGTGCTGGCATCAGCTGTCAGAATACAATTGCCATAGCAGAAGATTCCTCAGTCTAAGTTGTATAGAATGGATGGCGGAATATTATTTTCATTCAGCCTCTAAGTTGAACAAAAAGAATCTGTGTGTGTATCACCTGATTATCTCAAGTACCCCATAATAAGTGAACACATTTTGCAAGTTCCTTCCATTAATATAAGTTTAAACGAGGTTCAAAATCAGATCCCCTGACAATGCAGTCTAAAGCTGGTACCTTAAGGTGTTTTACACTATTGGAGGCTCTGTCTCGGTTTTTATCCTTACATGTGGAGATTGATACAATCTGTTTGCAGTTTGGAGGTGTCTATCGGCTCTTGGATAAAACAGTATCACAAAGTGAGACTGGCTAGACACGAGAGGGAATGGCAACACTAACTGGTGAGTAAGGATGGGCTCGGGCGCATTCGCAACTCCACATGCCCAATCCTGCCAGGAAGCTTCCACTGCGCAGCGCTAATCACAGGCAATGAGACATTTCCCGATGTGCGGCTGCAGCGCTCAGGAAATGTATCACTGCCTGTGATTAGCGCTGCGCAATGTAAGCTTCCTGGCGGGATCGGGCATGTGGAGTTGCGAACGCACCCGAGCCCATCCTTACTGGTGAGCTTTATTCCTAAGGGAGTGGAGCTGACACAAATCACTTTAGTGGAGAATATATGGGGTTTTGTTTGATTTGGCTAATTACACCTGTTCATCACATGGCCTTGGACTTAAGTTAGCACTATATATATATATCACTATATATATATATATTTTTTTTTTTTTTGTATAAATTATTTTTCCATGTATTAAGACTATGATTGGTTGTGATTTTTCACATGATTTGCACACATTAATGCTCTACTGTGACATGTGCATGTTTTTGGATTATATTAGAGTTCACCAATTTTGGTTTCATTATTGCATTTAAAGCAGCAGCATGGCACGGAAATATTATTTGTTTATGTACTCATCAGCGCAGTGCTCACACATTTTATTTTAATATTTTACCAAAACCTTGGGCAATAGATGGTGTTTTTGTGCCTTGAAATAAGCTAGTGTCATTTTTGTAAAAAAAAATGCATTTGAAAAACCATTGTGAAAATATTATGTGACATAAATTGGAAATACTGTTATTTTACTTCCCAGGGTCTCTGCTTTAAGAAAATATATCATGTCTGGGGGTTTTCAGGCATCACCTTAAATGAATTTGAAAACAGGGGTGTAAAAACCAACTGACTCTGGCAGAGAAAGGATTAAACTGCTCAAGTTTACATTTTTTAAATTGATGCTAATATTACAGTGTGTTTGTCTATAAAATAACATTTGGGGGGAAAATTATTGTAAAATAAAGTCTGATCTTTAAAAAAAATAGGCTAAAAGGGTGAATTTCTAAGCGTGTGGGCAGCCACCCAGACAGAAGTAGTCAATCTCAACTTTAAAACAAACTGTCTTTGGCAGAGAAAGGGTTAAACTGGTCAAGTTTACATTTTTATAAATTGATGCTGATATTACAGCCTGTATGTTTATAGAATGATATTTGGGGGAGGAATTATTGTAAAATAAAGTCTGATATTTAATAAAAATGGGGTAAAAGGGTGAATTTCTAAGCATGCGAGCAGCCACCTCAGGCTGGCAGACAGTTGAAGTCGACCTCATGCCAGGCATCACACCAAAGTGACAGTTGGTGGCTAGCTGAGAGGACACAGACACTGGGAGCTCCAGGTTTTTTGTTATATTTCAGCAATATTTCACCTTTTCTGCTATCAACAACCTGAAAATAATTTATAGTCTGAAATAAAATGTTATTAAGGAGGGGGTTTATAGTAAGATATTTGTATGTCCGACATTATAGTCGTAGTTAAATATTTTTACATTTGAACTGGTCAAATTGGGAAAGAGACGGTTTCTGTCAAACAAAATTTCAACTCTAACTGATGAAGACAGACCCACCGACGGGTGTGCGA
>BLSH010198041.1:2987-15188 GCA_018402905.1 Glandirana rugosa
ACTAGGAGATGATTTTAGAACAATAAACTGTCCCTCACAGCACCAGAAGGAACTACTCCTTATAGAACGAGGAGATGATTTTAGAACAATAATCTGTCCCTTACAGCACCAGCAGGAACCTCTCCCTAAAGAACTAGGAGATGATTTTAGAACAATAATCTGTCCCTCACAGCACCAGCAGGAACCTCTCCCTGTAGAACTAGGAGTTGTAGAACAAAGTCTGGTACGGACCCGAACTTTACAGTCCGGGTTCGCTCAACTCTAGTAACAGGTACTCGGGTACTCTAATGGGCAGGTGACAGGTACTCGGGTACTTTGCTGGGCTGGTGACTGGTACTCAGGTTCTCTTATGTGCAGGTGACAAGTACTTAGGTACTCTGATGGGCTGGTTACAGGTACTTGGGTACTCAGATGGTCTGGTGACAGGTACTCTGGTATGCTGATGGGCTGGTGACAGGTACTCTGGTATTCTGATGGGCAGGTGACAGGTACTCAGGTACTTTGATGGACAGGTGACAGGTACTCTGATGGACAGGTGACAGGTGGGGTGATCAGTGTGCTTGGTGTACAGTAGGCGGTAACAAGCTGTTACCGCAATCTCCCTCTCACACACGACCGGTGTGTGACAGGAAGAACTGCGGTAACAGCTCGTTACCGTGGTTTGTTTACATCACATGACCAGCTGTGATTGACACAGCCGGTCATGTGGTAAAGAGCCAATTCTATTGGCTCTTTACACTGATCGGAGCTGGGCTTTGTCCGAGGGACAAACCTCATCCCCAATCGCCATGCTGTGTGCCCCTGGGGGCGCTCACGAGCGGCGTGCACGTGGAGAGATCGGTAGTGACCAGCTGTGATTGGACACAGCCGGTCACGTGGTAAAGAGCCAATTTTATTGGCTTTTTACCCCGATCCGGGGGGCACGACCCCCGGCACACGATTGATCCGTGATCACCGCTCTTCGGGCCCCCAGGGGCCCGCAGTAGCTGTGAGACGCGGCCGACGTCATATGACGTCGGCCTGGATCGACAATCGGATCCTGCCGACGTCATTTTAACATGACTCGGTAAGGAACTGGTTAAAGTGTAACTCACTTTATTGGGGAAAAAATATAGCAAATAAAGAAAAAAGAATAGAACGCATATAATTGAGACAATGGTCATATTGTAATTGAATGATATTAAAAATTACCTTTCCTTTTCAATCTACAGCTGCTGTAATGTTCTGAAAACGCAGGGAAATATGGCTACCTGGAGTTGTTCTGTAAACAGAATGTGTACTGACCACGCCCCAGAAACATAATTTCCTGATTGTGTGATTGGCATACTGGTTTTCCAAGAAGTCTGCGTAAGATAGAAGTTTTTTGCAGGCATCCCCTGCAACAAAAATTTAATTTTTGGAGAGATACTTTTGTAGCGGCCCCATAGTGTAGGTGCATTTTTGTAGAAGGGTTTTGCTAGGAGAGGCAAAATTTAGTCAGGCCTGACTGTATGTGCAGGCTTGAATGTTTTGATCTGGGCTCGGGGAGTGGCTCAGGTAGGACTGGGGCAGCCCAATAGATGAGGTCACTAAACTCTCCTACCTTCTTCTAGGAGGCACTGGAACTTTCCATAATGAAGGTGGGACAAGAGGTGTCATCATTTAGAGTGTTATGGGAAGCCCTGACCAATCCCCAATATGGATTGGCAGGGGGCAAGCCTTCTTATATACTCTGGGCTGGGTCAGGCTGGGAGGAGTGTCGGGTGGAAGGCTGAGATGTATCAGGAGGCGCTGTGGAGGCCTCTACCCAGGAGGTCGCCCCCATCTGGAGGGGTGACCTTGAGTCCTGGAGGTTCGGGTGCAAGGGAACAGGAGAACAACGGAGGTGCTACAGAGAGAGAGAGACTTTAAAGTGGTGTCGGTGAGCTGGAAGAGAAAGTGCTGGAGCCGGCTGGGAGAGGAATAGTGGATAGTCTATGGAAGCCTTGGGAGACAGTCAGGGGAAGGAGTGTCACTGAAGAAAAGCAGGTCATGGGACCTCGAAGAGGAATGGCTGGGAGTTGTAGTCCATCAAAGGTTCAGCTAGCACTCAAGTATTTTGCTACATATTCAGGCCTCACCATGCACTAGCCATGGTGAAGAGAAAAGAGAAGAGAAGCTTGATAAATTTCCTTTCGAGCTGGAAACTAAGTGAACTGCTGGAGAGAAGTGAAGGAGTGATAGTATGCAGTTCAGTGCTGGAGAGAAAACTTACGGTCAGCAAGTGATGTTCTGGAGAGTTGCGAGGAGTAATAGTCTGCAGAAAGATAGTCTGCCGTGTCAGTGTGCATATACAGGACTGTATATGGAGTTCATGTACCATAATTCTTGGGACATCCTACAGTTACCCCTTTTCCCTGTCCAAGTTATTTCCCCTAAATAAAACAACAAAAACAAATGCCGGCCTGGTCAGTGTCTATGGATGTGTGAGATATGGTGGGACTGAGGGCAGCTATAAGGTGAACCACTGCTACCAGCTACTCCCAAGGGAGCACATCAATAGGAACACGTCTATAGGGATGCAGGCCCAGCAGATTTCATCATTAGTGCCCAGCAGGTGCACAGCTGACTGATAATTATGAAACCACTCCCATTAGACCCACTCAGTACAGAGGCACAAAGACACACAGAATGATTTCTTCAGAATAACAAAAGGTAGGAATCTGCAACAAAGTTTGTTTTAATCCTAGCAGTGTACATGGATCACCCAGAGGGGAATGTGTTTTTTTTTTCAACAAATGTGGAGTTACGCCAATTCTTGCTTTCATTAAAACTACCTATAGAACGTTACGAGGTGAAGGCACCAACAACACCCAAAGAACAATTTCTCCACAACTTTGTGACAGGGTCATCAAACAGCAAAGCCAATTCTTTCTTTCATCAAGGCTACCTCTAGAACGTTATGAGGTGAAAGCACCAACAACACCCAAATCCCAGTTTTTCCGCACCTGTTACTTACTAAATCCCATAGACTTCAATGGGGTTCGTCGTTCAGGCCTGAACTTTCAGGTTGTTCCAGAGTTCTGGCGCGAACCAAACTGAGGGTGTTCGGCCCATCTCTACCCACAAGTTGGATCAGTGTGAATCAAGCCTTACAGTAAAGTAAAAGCAGCACACATTACACACAACACACATTGTTAGGCACACAGTTCATTGTTTGATTGCCCTTAGTTGTTAACCTCTTCCCAGCCAGTGCCATTAGTGCAGTGACAGTGTACAGTTTTAGCACTGATCAATGTATTAGTGTCACTATTGATGTCAGTGTCAGCTAGTCAGTTAGTGTACCTCCCAGCCAGCGTCACCCAGCACCACATTGTCCGCCACACTATTACAGTCCGGCTATAAGTGGCTGATCACTGCCATTACCAGTACAGCGCCCGCCATAGCTGAGTAAATTCCAGTATATACCATAGTTTGAAGACTCTATAACAGTCCCACAAACCAAGCAATATACACTTATTGGGATTTTGTTTAACAAAAATGTGTAGCAGAATACATTTTGGCCTAAATGTATACAGAAATTATATTTTTTTATTCGATATGTTCTGTAATAAAGTAGAAACTATTAAGTTAATTTTCCGTATTTTTTTTTTTTTTGCTTATATAGCAAAGAATAAAACACACAGTGCTGATCAAAGACCACCAAAAGAAAGTTCTCTTTGTGAAGAAAATTATATAATTTCATTTGTTTACAGTGCTGCATGACCTTGCAATAATAGTAGCAAATAAAGGTCTAATCATAAAAGGGGTAAAACCGACCAGAGCTCACTGGGTCAAGAAACCTGTGTTTACAATGATGCACACTACATCAACGACTAGATTTAATACAAAACTAACAATGCCATTGGCAGGAAAGGGAATCTATAGTTAAAGGATATTGTTAAGCATTTTCAATAACTATAACTAAATCTTGATCTTAAGGTTGCCAACAGCTACATTTGAAATCGAAATAAGAGGTGCAGCTCTACAAATAGTAAACAACATTTATGAGTTCATATAACGATTCAAACGCAGGTCTTGCAAGAGAGGATAGATCCTGTCTGAGGTGATAGAAAGATAACGTGACAATTACCAACGTGTGCACACCGCTCTTACCCTTACTTATGCAACCGCCTGAATAAGGGTAGGCAGTTGTGGCTTATTTACAATAAACAGCTTGGGAACCTTTCCTCACTTCCATGTAACTCCACACTCCAAGTAGTAGGCAGATAGGACACTCCTACCCATTCAGCTGAACGTTCATGTAACGTTCATGTAAGGATACAAAATGCTAACATAGCGTAATCCAGTATACCAAAGTTTTATTTAGGATCAAAAGTATCACACTCACATTTGTCCAGTGTTAAAACGAGCATAAAAACCAATCTGCCAGCTTTCAAAATGTCTGAGAGTAGCCGCACATGCAATATAGCGTGATGGACGTGTGTACGTGGCTCCATTTCAAATGTCTTACGCTCACTTACCTGGTAATAAGGTTCCAGGCACATTCATCTCAGGGTGTCAGGACTTAGATCACCTGCTGGTGGCACTGTGGTTCCCAGAGCTGAAGGCCGCAGATTCCACCTGATGCTGGCTACTGGAAGGGTATATAACCCCTTGCTTGACTTTTATCAGTGCTTCAATATTTTACCTGTTAGCCTTATCTTTTTTCTAAACCTTGCCTTATCCTGAACCACTGCAGTGCTTACCCTCACAGAAGTTGTTTGGTATGATGGGTTCTCTGTTATGACATGACTCTGTAAACCACTCTGTCCCCTCTGACACACCTGGTTATAGAAGTTAAAGGATGCACACATCTGCACAACATAAGCATTAGTATATTACTACACTATGTTAGCATACAGAAAATAGGCCACAGACTGCTTGAATGGTAGATTACATATATTATGGCGAAGTAAGATAAACACAATGCACAGGTCAGAGATTATGTTAGAATGCGTTAAACTAGCTGACAAGAATACTAGACTCAACTATGGCAAATAAATGAAACCACAAAACCATAAAAAACATATTACGCTGCTATATACAGCACTAAATAAGAACAACACAAAACATGAAGAGCATAAATGGTATAAAGACAAGTCTCACTTTTTTGCACATTTTTGCAGGTAAAAAAAATAGGCATTTTTTTTTTGAGCCTGTAAAGCATTGAACCCGCGATCAGCACATCACTGGTGCCATGCAGGTCTCCTGCAGATCAATCAGTGTATATGTGTGCCTGTATATCACTTAAGGGCAAGCAAATACAATGACAAGAAGAATCAATGAACTACCCCGATGCCCCACAGTGCCATGACAGTTCATTGAGAACTACATGCCAACAGCCACAAAGGATGTTGGGGCTTGTAGTTCATTCACACACAGACCTGGGTGAATGAATGATGTAGCTGTGTGGGCAGAGCCCTGCACAGCCGTTCTGATTTCAAATAGTGGCAGCTAGTATGGGGAACTTCTCCCTGTGCTGCTGCCACAGTTAGGGGGGATTGGGCAGCGGCTGCAGCATTGGAAACACATTACATGTTTACCCAAAAACATGTAAAATGTTACCAATGTTACCAAAGGTGAACTTATATTTTAAGTGGTTGTATTGGTATGATGCCTGCAGCCACAGACATCATCTTGGTATTAACATTTTCACCTGGCAGTGATCTTTTATGTAGAAGTGATTTGAGTGACTCAATAGTCGCTCTATCACTTTTACAGGTGGTGGAAGGAGATGAATCCCCACCCCCCTGGCACTGCTGCCTTTCGTTGGCTCTCCTGTCCCATCGTGGGGCCCCAACCAGCAACATCTTGTGTACTGCAGAACGAGAGAGGAACTGATGTTTCTTTTTACTTAGAACATAGTCTAATATTCTTAATTTCTTTCTAAAGTATCTGGGTCCTTTTCTACAGGGCTGTGCTTGCTAGACAATTAAGTTTTAAAGCTCATGACTTCTTGGCAATTGAGGTTCAAGAGGTATCTCAATCTTCATGTTCCAAGGTAGGATAACATAGATAGGTTCTTGTATTTACTTTCCCCTCAGCCAGTCACTCACCGCCTCTCTTACGGGGGGAAGCTGCAGTTTACTTCCTCTACACCCAAAAGAGAACATCCCTTGCAAGCAGTAGGGGAAGTACCTGAAGCACCTCAATCTCTAGGCCAAAAAGCCTGGGAGAAAGATAGTTGTCCTGTAGCATCTTAACCAGGCAGAAGCCCAAGTGAGAAAACCATGTGCCAGGAAGTATCTGAAGTATTTAATGTCTTCGTAGCCAGCTCACCAAGCCCCCAAGTCTCCTGATTGCCAATAAACTAAATATTCAGGACACAGAATGATAAACAGAAAGTTTTTTGAGCTCAGTGTGAATACTTTATACCCAGAGCTGCACCTGTTTCACATCCCAATGCAAAGATGAACATAAAATATATACACATAGAATTCAGAATGGTACTTTTCAAGCACACCATGCTGGAGCAACCTCAAGCAGCAAGTGACTGAGACAGCACACACAATGCTTATAAAACCCTAACAGACACACTCCAACAGACTGGACAACATCTCCCTGTTACCTACAGAAACCCCAAAAGGCAAAAAGGAATTTAGAAAAATAACACAATGGTAAGACTTCTGCTGAAAAATATATTAACTTTTATTTTATTTTGCATTGCCAATCATTTTCTGCAGGTTGCCTACAATTTTTTCCCTGAGAACTTTGGTCATTATCCCGTAGATCAGAGGGTTTGCAGAAATAGCTATGCCGGTACCAATCAAAGGTATGATAATATCAAATACCGTCATCACAGTACTTTTGTTTAGCCTGTACCTCATAGTAATGAATAAGAGGGTGGTGGAATAAATGGAAAAGGCTAATACATGAGTCATCAATGTAAGCATAGCTTTCTGAGAGGATTCTGCGGAAAGTTTCATACAGATGACAACTGTTCTTACGTAAGAGTATATTGTTACAAGCAAGCAGGCAATTGTGAAGGACAAAGTATAAATCGTTCCATAGATGGTGTTAATTGTTGTATCGTTACAAGCAAGCGGTATAAGAGACAGGATCTCACAATAGACATTGCGGATATTTACCCCACAAAAAGTTAGTCTTAATGTCAACAGTATACTCACAATTACTAACACTCCATTATAAACATATATGGCAAGTGCTATTTTTTGAGTTGTAATGTTGGTCATCAGAGTGTGGTATCTCAGAGGGTGGCCTACAGCCAGATATCGGTCATAAGCCATTGCTGTAAAAATATACATTTCACTAGATGCATAAATCTGTATACAGAAAGATTGACAGAGGCATCCTGTGTGTGAGATGGTTGAGCATCCCGACAACAAGTCAATGGCCAGCTTGGGATAATATGTTGAGTTCCCCAACATCCCATTGATAGCTAAGATGCATATAAAAATGTACATAGGTTCATGCAAACTTTTCTCTGTCCATATTATATAAACAATCATAGAACTCATAAACAATGTGAGTGAAAATAATGCAAGAGCCAAAACAGCACATACATATCCAAATGATTCAATCTCAATAAGCCCCACCAGAACAAAGTTGGTAATAGTTACAGAGACATTCTTGAAAGATGAGTTCATGGCTTGGATTTCAAAAATCAACAATTCCTAAAATGTTCTATTCAATCTGAGCACTGTGCATTGAAAAAATGTAATTCATAAAAGCCGTGTGGATATTAGTGCAACTCTCGTTGCATTTATTTTCCCTTTAACTTTAGCTGGGCTTTTATAGGTTTTGTAAGGCTATCACCTCACTCAATTAAATATAGAAACTTTTGCAGTAACTACATCGAAGTCTTCCCAGTGGACCACAGCTGTTACAGCTGCCGCTGATGGACTAATTAGTGTCAGAAATATACAGAAGTAGTGCAGATTCATTTAACAAGCTTTCCAAATGAGAAAACAAGTATGGAAGTTGTTAAGTATTATCAAAAGCAAGTAGATTATTTGAATTAAAATTGAACTGATCTTAAGTCTGCATAGATATGGTGAACACACAGAGGGATTTCTTCAGAATAACAAAAGGTAGGAATCTGCAACAAAGTTTGTTTTAATCCTAGCAGTGTACATGGATCACCCAGAGGGGAATGTGTTTTTTTTTTTCAACAAATGTGGAGTTACGCTTTAAATTTTTTACATCAAGGCCAATTCTTGCTTTCATCAAAACTACCTATAGAACGTTACGAGGTGAAGGCACCAACAACACCCAAAGACCAATTTTTCCACAACTTTGTGACAGGGTCATCAAACAGCAAAGCCAATTCTTGCTTTCATCAAAACTACCTATAGAACGTTACGAGGTGAAGGCACCAACAACACACAAAGACCAATTTTTCCACAATTTTGTGACAGGGTCATCAAACAGCAAAGCCAATTCTTGCTTTCATCAAGGCTACCTCTAGAACGTTATGTGGTGAAGGCACCAACAACACCCAAATCGCAGTTTTTCCGCACCTGTTACTTACTAAATCCCATAGACTTCAATGGGGTTAGTCGTTCAGGCCTGAACTTTCAGGTTGTTCCAGAGTCCTGGCACGAACCAAACTGAGGGTGTTCGGCCCATCTCTACCCACAAGTTGGATCAGTGTGAACCAAGCCTTACACTAAAGTAAAAGCAGCACACATTACACACAACACACATTGTTAGGCACACAGTTCATTTTTTGATTGCCCTTAGTTGGTAACCTCTTCCCAGCCAGTGCCATTAGTACAGTGACAGTGTACAGTTTTAGCACTGATCAATGTATTAGTGTCACTATTGATGTCAGTGTCAGCTTATCAGTTAGTGTACCTCCCAGCCAGCGTCACCCAGCACCACATTGTCCGCCACACTATCACAGTCCCACTATAAGTGGCTGATCACTGCCATTACCAGTATAGTGCCCACCATAGCTGCGTAAATTCCAGTATATACCATAGTTTGAAGACTCTATAACAGTCCCACAAACTAAGCAATGTACACTTATTGGGATTTTTTTAGCAAAAATGTGTAGCCTAATACATTTTGGCCTAAATGTATGAAGAAATTATATTTTTTTATTGGATATGTTCTATAATAAAGTAGAAACTATTAGGGTTTTTTTCAAAATTTTCAGTTTTTTTTTTTTTTGCTTATATAGCAAAGAATAAAACACACAGTGCTGATCAAAACCCACCAAAAGAAAGTTCTCTTTGTGTGAAGAAAATTATATAAATTTAATTTGTTTACAGTGCTGCATGACCTTGCAATAATAGAACAGTGCTGAGTAGCAAATAAAGGTCAGATCACAAAAGGGGTAAAACCTTCCGGAGCTCACGTGGTTTAAGAAACCTGTGTTTAGAATGATGCACACTACATCAACGACTAGATTTAATACAAAACTAACACTGCCATTGGTAGAAAAGGGAATCTATAGTTAAAGGATGTTGTTAAGCATTTTCAATAACTATAACTAAATTTTGATCTTAAGGTTGCCAACAGCTACATTTGAAATCGAAATAAGAGGTGCAGCTCTACAAATAGTAAACAACGTTCATGAGTTCATATGGGGATTCAAACGCAGGTCTTGCAAGAGAGGATAGATCCTGTCTGCCGTGATAGGAAGATAACGTGACAATTACCAACGTGTGCACACCGCTCTTACCCTTACTTATCCAACCCCCTGAATAAGGGTAGTCAATTGTGTCTTATTTACAATAAACAGCTTGGGAACCGTTCCTCACTTCCATGTAACTCCACGCTCTAAGTAGTAGGCAGATAGGACACACCAACTCATTCAGCCGAATGTTCATGTAAGGCAGTGGTTCTCAACTCCGGTCCTCAGGGCCCACCAACAGGCCAGATTTTAAGTATTACCTTGGGGAGATGCAGACTAGAACACTGCAATCACTGAGCAGCAAGTGATATCACCTGTGATGTATTTCAGTTATCCTGCAAACCTGGCCTGTTGGGGGGTCCCGAGGACCGGAGTTGAGAACCACTGATGTAAGGGTACAAAACGCTAACGTAGCGTAATCCAGTATACCAAAGTTTTATTTAGGATCAAAAGTATCACACTCACATTTGTCCAGTGTTAAAACGAGCATAAAAACCAATCTGCCAGCTTTCAAAATGTCCGAGAGTAGCCACACATGCGATATAGCGTGATGGACGTGTGTACGTGGCTCCATTTCAAATGTCTTACGCTCACTTACCTGGTAATAAGGTTCCAGGCACAATCATCTCAGGGTGTCAGGACTTATATCACCTGCTGGTGGCACTGTGGTTCCCAGAGCTGAAGGCCGCAGATTCCACCTGATGCTGGCTGCTGGAAGGGTGTATAACCCCTTGCTTGACTTTTATCAGTGCTTCAATATTTTACCTGTTAGCCTTATCTTTTTCTTAAACCTTGCCTTAGCCTGAACCACTGCAGTGCTTACCCTCACAGGAGTTGTTTGGTATGATGGGTTCTCGGTTATGACATGACTCTGTAAACCACTCTGTCCCCTTTGACACACTTGGTTATAGAAGTTAAAGGATGCACACATCTGTACAACATAAGCATTAGTATATTACTACACTATGTTAGCATACAGAAAATAGGCCACAGACTGCTTGATGGTAGATCACATATATTATGGCGAAGTAAGATAAACACAATGCACGGGTCAGAGAATATGTTAGAATGCGTTAAACTAGCTGACAAGAATACTAGTCTCAACTATGGCAAATAAATGAAACCACAAAACCATAAAAAACATATTACGCTGCTATATACAGCACTAAATAAGAACTATATAAACCATGAAGAGCATAAATGGTAAAAAGACAAGTCTCACTGTAACTCTTAGCAATAACTATTTAACCACTTCCCCATGGATAGGGGACATTATATGATGTCCAGGGGTTTAAAGGGTAAGTTCACTTAAAAAAAAAAAATGCACATTTTTGTAGGTAAAAAAATAGGCATTTTTTTTGAGCCTGTAAAGCATTGAACCCACGATCAGCACATCACTGGTGCCATGCAGGTCTCCTGCAGATCAATCAGTGTATCTGTGTGCCTGTATATCACTTACTGGGAAGCAGATACAATGACAAGAAGAATCAATGAACTACCCCGATGCCCCACAGTGGCATGGCAGTTCATTGAGAACTACAAGCCAACAGCCGCAAAGGATGTTGGGGCTTGTAGTTCATTCACACACAGACCTGGGTGAATGAATGACGTAGCTGTGTGGGCAGAGCCCTGCACAGCCGTTCTGATTTCAAATAGTGGCAGCTAGTATGGGGAACTTCTCCCTGTGCTGCTGCCACAGGTAGGGGGATTGGGCAGCGGCTGCAGCATTGGAAACACATTACATGTTTACCCAAAAAAACATGTGGAACATGTAAAATGTTACCAATGTTACCAAAGGTGAACTTTTATTTTAAGTGGTTGTATTGGTATGATGCCTGCAGCCACAGATATCATCTTGGTATTAACATTTTCACCTGGCAGTGATCTTTTATGTAGAAGTGATTTGAGTGACTCAATAGTCGCTCTATCACTTTTACAGGTGGTGGAAGGAGATGAATTCCCACCCCCCTGGCACTGCTGCCTTTCGTTGGCTCTCCTGTCCCATCGTGGAGCCCCAACCAGCAACATCTTGTGTACTGCAGAACGAGAGAGGAACTCATGTATAAGGGAAATAGCGGGTCAGCATAACCAATCTTCCATATTATAGATTGTAGGTTAGAGTTATTCCTTTTGTTTTATGCTTTAAAAGAATATTGTGTTTAACCACTTCAATACTGGGCACTTAAACCCCCTTCCTTCCCGGACCAATTTTCAGCTTTCAGCGCTGTTGCAGTTTGAATGACAATTGCGCGGTCATGCGACACTGCACCCATATGAAATTTTTATCATTTTTTTCACACAAATAGAGCTTTCTTTTGGTGGTATTTAATCACCCCTGGGTTTTTTATTTTTTGCGCTATAAATTAAAAAAAGACTGAAAAAAAAAACAATGCATTTTTCTGCGTTTCTGTTATAAAATTTTGCAAATAAGTAATTTCTCTTCATAAATTTTGACCAAAAATGATACTGCTACATTTCTTTGGTAAAAATAACCCAAATTGGAGTTTATTTGGTGTTGGCGGACAGACAGATGTGACGGGGACTGTGACAGATGTGACGGGGACATACAGATGTTTTGTGTATGGTGACAGATGTGACGG
>BLSH010198041.1:22456-41761 GCA_018402905.1 Glandirana rugosa
CCCCCCCCCCCCCCCCCCCCCCCCCCCCCCCCCCCCCCCCCCCCCCCCCCCCCCCCCCCCCCCCCCCCCCCCAGTCCAGAGCAGCAGGCATGTGGAGGAGAGAGCTCAAACTAACTTAAGAAAGTAACATTGTGGTTAGAGCATATTCAAACCAGGATAATAGTAAACCTTAGAGTGGTATGCACGCGTCCATCCAATACATGAGGAAAGGGATGGCATGTGCATTTACAGTAAACCACAGCAATTAGAGAGCTTAAACATTACTTACCCCTCTTAGGGGGGAAACTAGAGAATTACATGAAGGGTGTAACCATGGGTGAAGCTTTCAGCCTATCACCTTTGTGAGTTCCAATAAGGCCGCACTGCATGTCCTTCTTGCTCTTTACTAGCTGTTAAATCGGGCTAGTGAAATGGCAGAGGAAAAGAAGAGAGTCTCTTCTGGTTGATGAGGGGTGTCAGTCTGGAATCTGGGGCATATTGCGCCCTCCAGATTGCTTAAATCTTTTCGGTGAATCTTTCCTGGGGCTTCTCAACTCCAGGGCACGTGATGTGGGCATGTCTCTGTTCACAGCCGCTGCAAAGGAGTTTGGCTGGAGTGAGCGTATGAATTTTTCAGCTTCCTGTGGGCAGTGGAAAGTTAGCTGTTCTCCAGATGGCGATTTCAGTCGCAGTATGGCAGGAAAAGCTAAAGTGAATTTCAGGTTTTGTTTAAAAAATTCAGCACAGATCCCCTGGAAGGATTTTCTTTTTTTTGCCACTTCAGCCGAATAGTCGGCGAATATCAGGATTTTTACACCGTCTATTGAGAGAGATTTTTGTTGCCTGTATTTTTGCAGAATCATAGATTTATCTGCATAATTCAGGTATTTGGCTATTATGGGTCTTGGTTGCAGTTTATCTGGAGTTGGTGTACCCAAGCGATGCGCGCGTTCGACCAAACATTGCCCTGGAAGGCCTAGAGCTTCCGGTATTTTGGTGGAGCAGAATGATGCTAAGGCCTGGGTGTGGAGCGATTCAGGGACCCCAATAAAATGGAGGTTTGACCTCCTAGATCTATTCTCCAAATCCTCCAGCTTTTCCATTATGACTTTAAGTTGTCTGTCCTGGGTCATGTCAGATTCCTGAGTTTGATAAAGCTCATTTTCTACATGTGAGATTCGCTGCTCAGCCTCTGCTAGTCTGGCTTTGTGCTCTTTCAGCTCCTTGTGAATTGCATGCATCCCTTCTTGTACTGCTTTCTCTACAGATGCTTTAATAGTGGGGGCGAGTAGAGCGGCGACTGCCTGTGCAATTCATTCGGTGCTATTAAGATCGTTCGGTGCCGCGCTGGGGGCTGTGTGAGCACTCACCTCCATTTCTGTGGCGGCCGCCATTACGTGCGGCGCGGCCTGATCCCCCTGGTCCGGGAGGCGCTGAGACAGGGCAGCTTGTGCCCCAGCTTTGTCCAAGTAACGATCCAGGATGACTGCGGGATCTACCGTAGGGTCAGGCGGGGTCGTTCAGCGGTTTTCGCCGGTTTTAGAGGCTGATGTGTGGGTCTCACGGCGGGAGCTGTTTTAGTAAGCAGCTACTCCATAAGGCGCCTGAACCGGAAGTTGGGATTGAGGTTTTCAAACAAATGGTAATACACTACGTGAGGAGAAGATGACAGAGGTACAGGTTCCACTACCAGTAGGGATCATAAAAGATTTAAAATCAATATGCCGGGGGCATGGCCTGAATGGGCATGTGAACAGTTCACTTCACGGAGCTCCTGCTGACTACATCTTACAACAATCCTTTTCCCGCTAAATCACCGGACCTACATCATCTAATACTCGCTCCTTGCTGTTCGGAAGGCACCTGGGCTATCTGCAGTCCACGCCCGGGGTGAGAGATGTCCCGTAAAGCCGATAAACCAGCCGCGGCCTGTGCGGCCAGGGAGGCTCAAGATGGTGACGGCCCTCAGCTTTCACAACGCGCTCCTCGAGGCGCTGACAAACAACAGGAGCGAGAGGGTAAGCAGCTCAAGCCTTCTAAAACCCCTGAAGAGCAGCCCCGGGACATGCTATTTTACACCCAGAGGGTGTCAGCTACGGTGCATTCCACACCTGACACCCAGGCTGAGGACATGGAGGTGGGAGGGCAAGATGACACGCTACCCCTGGAGACCTCATTGGGGCTAGGCACAAACAACACTGAAGGCCCTGGAGAAGAGAACACCCAGCCCACACTGACCGATATTCTGATAGCGGTCCACAAGTGCACCGCGGCAGTGAATTATTTGAAAACACAGTTTGGGGGGCTGGCGGAATCGGTCTCCCTGCTGCGCCAAGACCTACAAAAGATCAGAGAGTGCACAACAGCAGCGGAGGGCAGAATTAGCGACATAGAAGATCAACTTCCACCCCTGGCCAGGGACACTAGGGTTGCTGCACAACAAGCCGCACAGAACACTGCCAAAACAGATGACATCGAGAACCGGCTGAGGCGGAACAATGTGCGCATCGTGGGCCTGCCGGAGAAGATTGAGGGCCGGGACCCCACGTCCTTTGTGGAGGACTGGCTGCTGGAAACCTTTGGTAGGGAGGCCTTCTCTTCCCTATTCGCAGGTGAGCGGGCCAATCGCACTCCACCGTGCCCTCTGCCGCCTGGAAACAGACCCCGGTCTATACTGGCCAGGATACTAAACTACAGAGACAGGGAGGTGATCCTGCGTCTAGCGAGAGAAAGGGGAGCAATTCAGTACAATGGCAGCAGAGTCTCCTTCTACTCGGACTTCTCGGCTGAGGTTCAACGCAAAAGATTACAATTCACAGATCTTAAACAAAGACTGCAACGCCTCCAGATTACCTATGCTATGCTCTACCCAGCCAAAATCCAAATAACGGTCAGAGGACGGGTCTCTTTTTTCGAGACGGCAGCTGAGGCCGCCGACTGGCTAGACCATAATGAACAAAACCTCCGGCGTGAGCGCCAAGATGACAGGGGAGAAGACCGCTAGCAGGGTGCGGAACAGGCGCCAAAGGAAACATGACTCATGAATCTCCGAACTCATACACTAAACTAACGGGATGAGTTACCAGTTTCATTATCAGTGTACCAACCTTCGGTCCTTTGGGTGTGCACCACACCTGAATAGCTCCTGGACTAAATGCGGATATCCAAGTTAGTCCACAGTTTGGTAGAGATGAGGACTCTACTACAGTTGTTTGGATGCCCTGTTGGCAAAAGTTCGGTTGACCTGGTGAATGAGCATGGTGGGCCGGAGCCTACCACCCTTATACCACAGTTAAGACATTCAACGTCTCCAGTTCATGGAGAAGGAAGGAACCAAAATAACACCTCTGATGCGCAGATGAGTGGATTAGTGTCCAACTGGCAGGAAGTAACCCAAAGACCACGACCTGCCCTGCCTCGCTTTTTTCTCTTCACATTAAGACTGTCCGCTGACCCCAAGTCACAAGTTGGAAGAGACATGGCCCCTGATACAGCAGAGGTGATGGGCCTCCCCAGTACCTCTTATTGCTCCCAAGCTCTGGGATGGCTTCTACAACAATAGTTTCCTGGAACGTTAGAGGGGTGCATGACCCGTTGAAAAGAACCATGATCTCCTCTTGCCTTAAGAAATTCCAACCAGCGATTGTGTCTCTCCAAAGGACGCATCTTACCAAAGACTTGGTCTCCTGCTTGAGGTATGCTTGGGTGGGCAAGGCATATCATTCCACCCACTCTGCTTACTCCCGCGGAGTGAGCGTACTGATACATAAGTCCTTGGCTTTCCAGGAAATAGATGCTGAAATAGACTCTCTGGGACGTTATGTTTTTATATATGGTAAACTGTCTGGTATGACTCTTATTTTGGCTTTCCTCTATATACCTCCCCCATTTTCTAGAGAGGTGCTTCAGTTGCTACTGTCATACCAGATGGACAAGCCTGATGTCCCTACTCTGCTAATGGGGGACTTCAATGGATATGTGCACCCCCAACTCGACAAGCATCCTCCGGCCACAGGCCCGGTGGGCGGACGGGGCACTGTGCTGGGCCGTCTGCTGGCCGAGGTGGACTGGACAGATGTTTGGCGATTGAGGCACCCCAACACCAAGCAGTTTTCTTGCTTTTCCAAGACACACGGGTCCCTCTCCCGAATAGACCTTTGTATAGGGTCGACCAATATCCTTCACGCAGTGGCTGGGGTTGAATACCACCCCAGGGGTGTTTCGGATCACTCCCCTGTGGTGGCACGTCTGGTTATGGGTCCCCGCTCCCCTTTACCTACCCAGGGCTCCCTGGAGGCTCAATGCCTTCTGGCTCAAACTGCTCCCAAATCGGGAAGGAGTGAGCCGCCAAATAGCATCATTTTTCAAGGACCACCTCGACCATGGAGACCCCCTGATCAAATGGGACGCCTTTAAGGCGTACTTGAGAGGGGTCTTCATCGCGGAAATTCAAAAAATAAAACACAACTCTGAGGCTCTGAGAGACCTAATGGAGAATCAGGTAAGCAGCCTAGAACTTGCATACATTGCGAATCCCACAGACTCGGCAAGGGAGGCATGGATGGCGGCCCAAGATTCCTTGGACCGCTTGAGATCCTCCACTGCGGAGAGAAAACGATTCTTTACCAAAGCCGCGTTTTATGAGGAGGGGGAGAGGACAGGACGACTATTAGCAAAAATTGCCAGATCCCAGACCCCCTCCCCTACCATAGGGGCGTTACGAACTGCGGCGGGGAGGGTTGTGAATGAACCGGACCACATAGTTGTAGAGCTGGCCTCGTTCTATATGGACCTATATAAACCCAGGGAAAACTACTCGGATGCCTCATTGGGGGAATTTCTTACCATACCCCTTCCCGCATTGTCCCCAGAGGACAGGAGGGATCTGGATGCACCATTGTCACTGGAGGAGCTGTGGGAGGCGGTGGGTACATTTGCTACAGGCAAGGCTCCGGGGGATGATGGCATCCTTGCGGAGGTATATGCGGAATTTGGGGATGAGGCCCTTCCCAGGTTACCGGAGGTTTTTAATGCCTCCAGGGATCAGGGATCTCTACCTTCGTCCATGACCAGGGCGACCATAGTTCTCATACTTAAACCAGGTAAAGACCCTCTCGACCCTGGCTCCTATAGGCCTATATCGTTGCTGCAGAGCGACATTAAGATCCTGGCTAAGGTCTTAGCTTTAAGACTTAACAGAGTTATTCACACTATTGTCCACCCTGACCAGGCAGGTTTTATGCCGGGCAAGTCAACAGCTACCAACCTCAGGAGACTATTTGTTAATATGCAGACCAGGGCGGACAATACTGGACAGAGAGCACTCCTGTCACTGGATGCCAACAAGGCATTTGACAGTGTCAGCTGGAGGTACCTGTGGGCAGTGCTGTTTAGACTGGGGTTTGGGGACACGTTTATATCCTGGACGAGACTTCTGTACAAGACCCCACAGGCGGCGATACGAGTCTCGGACAGGATGTCGCCCCTGTTTGCTCTGGGTAGGGGGACTAGGCAGGGGTGCCCCCTGTCCCCCCTGCTCTTTGCATTAGCCATCGAGCCATTGGCTGCCCAGGTGCGAGACGATGCCCAGATCGTCAGATCTAACTATGGTACACTACAAGAAAAAATGATGCTGTACACTGACGACATGCTCCTACTTCTCGGAGATGTCTCAGCGTCGCTGACAAAAGTCATGTCCCTGATAACTCGATTTGGACATTTCTCTGGCCTTACCATAAATTGGAGTAAATCTGCGATGTTAATACTAGATGAGTTGCCGGAGGGAGAGACGCTATCCCAGAATCAAATTCCCCTGGTTGCCAACTTTAAATACCTGGGAGTCCAGATTTCGCCCAAACCAACAGATTTCTGTAACCTGAATATATACCCACTTCTTACCAAATTTAGAGATAAAATAGATATCTGGAATAGGTTGAAAAGGTTCCTGGCAGATAAAGTAAATCTAACTAAAATCTTGATGCCCCAACTTTTATATATGACGCATAACACCCCGGTAGTGATTCCACTCAAAACCTTTAGGGTAGTAAACTCCCTGTTCCGACGCCTTCTTTGGTCCACAAAAACCCCCAGAATAAAACTAGAACAGTTGCAATACTGGGGACAGGGGAGGTTTAGCACTGCCCAACCCGTGGCTATACTATCTGGCTGCACAGCTGCAGCAGCTGGTGGGGATGATGTCCCAGGAACCAGAATCTCCCACGGCCAAGTTGTTACTCTGGGGCACGGTCCATTCCGGAGGGGCTGGAGGCCCAACAATTCCAGAAGCCGAATAAACAAATGCCCACATATGCCTTACTACAAAAAATATGGAATAAGGCCAAGCAACTCCAGGGGGTACGGGGGTTCACTGAGTTCAGCCCCATATGGAACAACGCCTCATATGGGGAACTGGTTAAGCTAAATCAGGGACTGAAATGGTGTGCGTATGGCATTACCCATCTCGCCCAGATTTTCTGTAATGGCAAGCTACTCCCCTTTCATACGTTGCAAGCGAGATATGCTCTGCCATCCAGTATGACCTTTTACTACCTGCAGCTACAACATGCGGTTAGGGCACAGGGGGAGGGCACAGAGTGGTTCCATTCTCCCATCCCAATATTTCACATAATCAAGTCAGCTACTGAGACTAAAGGTTTTATCTCATTGTGTTATGGTATGCTCTTATACGATTACCTGGACAACTAACCTATGAGGGCTAGGCAGAAGTGGGAGGAGGACCTGGGTGAGGTGTCCTGGGATCAGTGGGAGGACGCCCTGCAGGCCCTTCCCTACTGCTCCCTGAACCAGGCACAGAGAACTTCACAACTATTTATTTTAACACGGTCCCACCGCACATCGGTGCTATTACATAAAATGGGGGTACTGGCAAGCCCCCTTTGTAAAAAATGCAAGGTGGGAACCAGAGACCTCATCCACCTTTTGTGGCATTGCCCGAAGCTTCACAGATATTGGAGGGGGGTCCTGGACACTATAAACAAAGTGTTCCTCACAACCATACCGCTGAACCCCATTTACTGTATATTGGGCTCCTTAGAGGATGTTATAGCAGTTGAACACACCCGAGTCGCGGTTTCCAGGGCCCTCTTCCAAGCTAGGAAACTAATACTTCTGAAGTGGACACTAGACACGCCACCATCAATTAAGTTATGGATTTCACATATGGGAGATACCCTTAAGCTTGAACATTACATTTACCAACACAGGGGCTGCCCCGGTAAATTTGAGAAACTATGGGCGCCGTGGCTGGACACCCCTGGGTTGAGCCCTTTAGAACTGGTCGGTCAGCGGCTGCTGACTGGCCTATAAAGAATACAGGTCATTGGAGACCTTAGGACCATTGGTATAAGAGGGAGTGGGGCGGGATAGGAGCAAACGGCCATGGGGGAGACCCGGTTACAAGGGGTGGAGAAAGGGGAAGCAAAAAGATTGAGGTAACAAACAATTTTGGCTTTCTGTTTGAACATTGTTTTCATGTCTTTCTGTCTTTCTCCCGTTTGAAGAAACGGTTGAATAACCGAAAAAGTAATGTTGGCTTATATACAGTGAAGGAGGGGTTTTGATAGTAATTACCATTTTAATCAAAGAGATGCTTACAACCTGATAACATATAAGCCTTATATTGTAACCATAATGTCAAGATGTAATGCACACTGTAATGGTTCCATATATGCCCTTTTCTCATTCTGTATTGTTTTTTATCTTTATTTGGTCAATAAACACCAGTCTGATTTAAAAAAAAAAAATCAATATGCCAAAATCCCAGGAAGGACCCCAGAGCCGCAGCTAGTTTCCTGCATAGATACAGAAAACCTACAAGGGGATACCACCATTCATACTATGTTGGGATGTAGACAAGCCCCTGGTGAGGATTTTTTTACAGTTTTGTTAAAAGATTACATAAGGCATATTTGGTATTGGGCATAAATTTATCTGAGTTATTTGTTTCTACTTGCATGTCTAATGGGGATCCAAAAATAACTCAATTGTTAAAGCTTATTAACCCTGAGTGGGCAAGCTCTTCGCCCAAAGCCTTCATAGAAGATGTCCAGAAGAGAGCAGCCTCGGGTATTTTTAATACAAAGAGTGGAGTTTTCCCTCTCATGCCCCCTATCGCTGACAGTAATGTCCAAAATAGTTATCTAGTGACATATCAGGGTAATTCCACCCCAGAGGGAGGATGTTTCCATTTTGGAGACCTAGACCACTGTACATCAAACTGTCCCTACAGGCCTAACCAAATTACACACAGAGAGGCTTATGGTCCAAGTAGTGGAAGACCATGGAATAGAGGATCTAGGGGAAGAAGGGGTAAAGGACAAATACAGGGGTCACATAGGGGTAATATGAGTAGAAGTTTTTCCCCAAGGATTGAAGTGAGGCAGTCAAACCAAGGGGACCTATTACAAATGGACTGGCCAGCACAAAGAGGATGAGGAAACAGGACAACATTAACCCATTCAATAACCAAAATAGACAATAGGGATGCCCTGAGCTGAGCATGTCCCACCTTTAGTATTGCATTTTGTGTCAAGAACTTGGCAAACTCTTCCCCAAATTATTTTAAAGGTCTGCAGGGAACCAACTGTGTTTCTTGGTGACATCGGATCTAATATCAGTTGCTTAAATAATCCAAAATTTATTACAGCAGAGTGTACTGAGGGTTGCTCAATGGGAATAAACGGGACTAATGTTGCACACAAGGTGACACCTTCACTGGAGGTATCCACCATGGAAAATGAAGTGTTGACAACACTAGCCTTTGCGGTCCTGACAACCTGCCCGACCCCTCTTATGGGTAGAGATCTGATGTGCAAATTACAAATTGTAATCATCTTTGACAAGGAGGGAAACCTTATAGCACGTTCCCCAGTATGTGAACTATCCAACCCCAAGTATCAGGATTGAACAGGACACTTTATGTTGTTGCCAGCAAACCTTGAAAACCACCACATTTGGGCAGAATCCAAGACCTCTGTGGGTCTCCTTAACTGTACCCCTTACACTCCATCACTAGACCCACAATATAGACCACATTTTCAGAGACAATATCCACTAACAGAAGAGAAAATACAAGGGATAACACCTCTCATAGAGGAGTATTTGAGGGAGAAAATTGAAGGCCCACTGTGAGTCCATGGAATACCCCCATTAACCATGTAAGGAAGGCCAATGGCACTTGGAGACTAGTACAGGACCTGAGGGGAGTCAATAAAACAGTAATACCCTTGCCACCTTTAGTTGCTGGTATTACTGCAATTTTTACAGCAATCCCCTCCACTTCCAAATGCTACACAGTAGTGGACCTTTCAAATGCTTTCTTTAGCATACCGGTGGATCAGGAGGCTCAGCTCATTTTTGCATTCCAGTAGGGAAAGGGACAGTTAACTTGGACGAGGCTCCCATAAGGCTTTGTGGACAGCCCAGCCGCCTTTTCAATGGTGTTAAAAAGGTCATTAGATGACTGGGAACCAAAGGAGGGATCCATCTTGTTTCAGTATGTAGGCAAGCCTACTCCTATGTAGTGAGAACAAAGAAAACTGTGAGGTAGACCCTAGGCACTTGTTAGACCGTCTCTCCTCGGAAGGTCACTTGGCGTCTTGGAAAAAGATCCAGTGGTGCAGGATTGAGGTGGAGTATTTGGGGTGTATCATTGCGTAAGGAGAAAGGAAAGTATCCCCAGCAGGAGTAAGAGCACTAGCCTCCCTCACGCTGCCCGCCACAAAGCAGGCTCTTCTATCATTCTTGGGTTCGATTGTCTATTGCAGACAGTGGATTCCTGATTGTTCCCACTTTGACTCCATTCTGAGGCAGGCCACACTGATAACTTCCTCAAAGACAGTGGAATGGACTGAGTCTATGATACAAGCTTTTAAGTATCTTATCACCGCATTAACAATTGCCCCAGGTTTGGGCTTGCCTTCCTATGAAAAAACATTTACACTCTACTGTGTTGTCTCTGGAAACGCCTTTGCCTCTGTATTGGCACAGGATCATGGAGGGAAAATAGAGACCAGTGGCCTACCTTTCAAAAAAGGCTTCCAAATTAAGTACAAGGAATGCCTGACTGTTTACAAGCAATGGCAGCCAGTGCAATACCATCAAAGAGGCTAACAAAATCACATTAGGGATGCCCCTTACCCTATACACAACACATAGTGTGAAAACATTGCTTCAAAACATGTCAACACAACACATAACAGCACAACGCATGAGTGGATATGAGATAGTATTATTAAACACAGCAAACCTGACAGTCAAGTCTTGCCCTGAGACCACCCCAATACTTAGAATGCTACACTCGCTGCTAAAAATGTCACAGGATAGGACTGACCCCATGCCCATGCATGATTGTACCAAAACACTACAAGAAACGACCTCACCTAGGAAAGACCTAAAGGACACACCAACAGAAGGGTATTTGGATGTTTTTGTGGATGGTAGCTGTGCTAGATCATACCTTTCAGATGGGATATGCTGTAGTAATGTTACCTGATATTGTCGTTGAAGCAAAACCCTTGATGGCTAACTCTGCCCAACGAGTGGAGCTGGTAGCACTTATTAGAGCATGCCAACGTTTTGTAGGACAAGATGTTAATATCTAAACAGACAGTAGGTACGCCTTCTCTTCCCTACCACAGGAGAGACAGCGGGGATCACTGCAAGGGCACTCATGAATAATTGGATTTGTAGGTTTGCCACAAATAATATCTTCAGATCAGGGCCACGCTTTTAACTCAAAACTCATCCAGGAACTAACTAAAATTCTTGGTATCCAATGGAAACTCCACATAGCCTATCATGCCCAAATGCAGGAGTAGATGAAAAAATGAACCGCAACATTAAAGATAAGTTAAAAAAGGTGACGTCAGGTACCCTGAAAAATTGGCTCCATTTTCTACCAGGAGTATTTTTCAAATCCGTACCACCCCAAACTCCAAAACAGGTCTTTCCCCTTATGAAATTTTAATGGGTAGACCAATACAAAAGAAAGTGTCCATACCAGGGGAAGAAACTAATCTTTATTCCCAACAGGAGGAACATGTAAAACAACTGGTAAGTTCATTAACTGAAAATTACGACAAGGTTGCTGTCACCTTTTCTCCTCTTTCCACAGAGCCTACACATCCATTCCTGCCAGGAGACCGAGTCCTGGTTAAGCAACTTGCTGCAAGGAAACAGACGGGACCAATCTTTCAAGGACCATTTGAAGTACTAAAGGTGACCAGAACAGCTGTCTTGACTGACCAGAGTCCGCAATGGATCCATGCATCACGGTTGAAGAAATCCCCGATGCCCCCGCAACCCCCACCAGGACCCCAACCGAAGAATTCAAAAACTTGGTCCCCGATTTTATGTTGGCACAATGCGAGAGATGGTTAAACGGATATCCACCCTCAAGACAGAATGATGACCCCCGTGAGGATGGAGAGATATTGGTTGCTAATGCTTTCTTTTTGAATCTCCTTAAATCCTTACCACCTGAAGAACAGGAGCAGAATAACCCTTCCCCCATCTATGAAGAACTAAAACCCCATTGCCACCCCAGAGTGCATCTTTATGAAAGTTTGCCCCCTCGCCGTAAAACTGTCCCCCTACCACCTTACCCTAGTCCTTATGAGCTACACCAAGGTGAGAGGAACTTTCCATTTCCCCAATGATACAGATTCAATCCCCTTCCTCAAAGGACATTCTCAATATTATGACACAGATTTTTGTATGCATTTTATTTATTGTGATGTCAATGGGATTCTGGGCAATAGGGAAGAATGTTGGAGAGGGGAAGATAGTTAAGCAGAATGTAACCTGGTGTCTATTTCCCACATCATAACCGGTACAGGATTATGCCCATGTTAGATAGGGCCAGGTGGTATGGTGAGTGATCTATGTTCTGGATAGAACATTGATCAAAGGAGGGGTTATAAGGGAAATAGCGGGTCAGCATAACCAATCTTCCATATTATAGATTGTAGGTTAGAGGTATTCCTTTTGTTTTATGCTTTAAAAGAATATTGTGTTTAAAAGATAAGAATTCATGTTTACCCAAAAGGGGAATTTTGCTAAGACGCAACACCTATTCTCAAAATAAGCTTGCGGTTAAGCCGAGTCTATTTTCGCCTCTTGAGAAGGAGATGAATAACTGTTGTTTATGGAGGTGTTAAATGTGGTCAATATGTATTATTAACCCGCCATAGATGTGTTGTTACTGAGCAGATAGAAAATATAATCTATGTTTAATCATGAAATTGATACTCTGTAATGATTGGCCCATAAGGAGGCGTATATGCTTTTGATTATACTATATAACACGTGAACCCACAATAAACCAATGTAATCTTGCTACACTCTAAATTTTGTCAGTGTCTTGATTACCCAGCCGGCAGAAGAGTTTTCCACACACCCCGAACCAACACACTCGGAATCAGAACCGAACCCTTACAGTTTCTTTTTACGTAGAACATAGTCTAATATTCTTCATTTCTTTCTAAAGTATCTGGGTCCTTTTCTACAGGGCTGTGCTTGCTAGACAATTAAGTTTTAAAGCTCATGACTTCTTGGCAATTGAGGTTCAAGAGGTATCTCAATCTTCATGTTCCAAGGTAGGATAACATAGATAGGTTCTTGTATTTACTTTCCACTCAGCCAGTCACTCACCGCCTCTCTTATGGGGGGCAGCTGCAGTTTACTTCCTCTACACCCAAAAGAGAACATCCCTTGCAAGCAGTAGGGGAAATACCTGAAGCACTTCAATCTCTAGGCCAAAAAGCCTGGGAGAAAGATAGTTGTCCTGTAGCATCTTAACCAGGCAGAAGCCCAAGTGAGAAGACCATGTGCCAGGAAGTATCTGAAGTATTTAATGCCTTCGTAGCCAGCTCACCAAGCCCCCAATTCTCCTGATTGCCAATAAACTAAATATTCAGGACACAGAATGATAAACAGAAAGTTTTTTGAGCTCAGTGTGATTACTTTATACCCAGAGCTGCATCTGTTTCACATCCCAATGCAAAGATGAACATAAAATATATACACATAGAATTCAGAATGGTACTTTTCAAACACACCATGCTGGAGCAACCTCAAGCAGCAAGTGACTGAGACAGCACACACAATGCTTACAAAACTCTAACAGACACACTCCAACAGACTGGACAACATCTCCCTGTTACCTACAGAAACCCCAAAAGGCAAAAAGGAATTTAGAAAAATAACATAATGGTAAGACTTCTGCTGAAAAATATGTTAACTTTTATTTTATTTTGCATTGCCAATCATTTTCTGCAGGTTGCCTACAATTTTTTCTCTGAGAACTTTGGTCCTTATCCCGTAGATCAGAGGGTTTGCAGAAATAGCTATGCCGGTACCAATCAAAGGTATGATAATATCAAATACCGTCATCACAGTACTTTTGTTTAGCTTGTACCTCATAGTAATGAATAAGAGGGTGGTGGAATAAATGGAAAAGGCTAATACATGAGTCATCAATGTATGTATAGCTTTCTGAGAGGATTCTGCGGAAAGTTTCATACAGATGACAACTGTTCTTACGTAACAGTATATTGTTACGAGCAAGCAGACAATTGTGAAGGACAAAGTATAAATCATTCCATAGACGGTGTTGATTGTTATATCGTTACAAGCAAGCGGTATAAGGGACAGGATCTCACAATAGACATTGTGGATATTTACCCCACAAAAAGTTAGTCTTAATGTCAACAGTATACTCACAATTACTAACACTCCATTATAAACATATATGGCAAGTGCTATTTTTTGAGTTGTAATGTTGGTCATCAGAGTGTGGTATCTCAGAGGGTGGCCTACAGCCAGATATCGGTCATAAGCCATTGCTGTAAAAATATACATTTCACTAGTTGCATAAATCTGTATACAGAAAGACTGACAGAGGCATCCTGTGTGTGAGATGGTTGAGCATCCCGACAACAAGTCAATGGCCAGCTTGGGATAATATGATGAGTTCCCCAACATCCCATTGATAGCTAAGATGCATATAAAAATGTACATAGGTTCATGCAAGCTTTTCTCTGTCCATATTATATAGACAATCATAGAACTCATAAACAATGTGAGTGAAAATAATGCAAGAGCCAAAACAGCACATACATATCCAAATGATTCAATCTCAATAAGCCCCACCAGAACAAAGTTGGTAATAGTTACAGAGACATTCTTGAAAGATGAGTTCATGGCTTGGACTTCAAAAATCAACAATTCCTAAAATGTTCTATTTAATCTGAACACTGTACATTGAAAAAATTTAATTCATAAAAGCCGTGTGGATATTAGTGCAACTCTCGTTGCATTTATTTTCCCTTTAACTTTAGCTGGGCTTTTATAGATTTTGTAAGGCTATCACTTCACTCACAAATTAAATATAGAAACTTTTGCAGTAACTACATCAAAGTCTTCCCAGTGGACCACAGCTGTTACAGCTGCCGCTGATGGACTAATTAGTGTCAGAAATATACAGAAGTAGTGCAGATTCATTTAACAAGCTTTCCAAATGAGAAAACAAGTATGGAAGTTGTTAAGTATTATCAAAAGCAAGTAGATTATTTGAATTAAAACTGAACTGATCTTAAGTCTGCATAGGTATGGTGAACTTTTATATCCACCACACAAGGTGAATGTTTTACAACCAACACTTCATCCTATAATCCACAATATCCCTCAACATTTAGGCCTCATACACACGGGCGTATCTTTAAAAATAAACAGAACGTCGGGCCCGACGTCAAGGAAAAAAAATCTGCGTTTTTCGGCGTTATGCATCGGCGTTAGTGAGCGTCGACGTCAATAGGCGTTTTTTTTTTAAAATCACCCCTCTGCTATTTTTCAACCTAAAAATGTTGGCGTCAAAAAACGCCGGAAAACGCTGGTACAATATTAGTTGGCGTTTGTTGGCGTCGGCGTCAAAAAATGCCAAAATGTTACAGTCTCAGAACGCGATGGCCGTGGGTTCTACTTTCAGCTCACTAACGCCGACGCCATCTACAGCTCAAAAACGCTGACGTTTTATGGGGCCATTGACTAACATGGAGAGCTGCAAAAAATGCCAGAAAACGCCGGCGTCAAAAAACGTCCATGTGTATGAGGCTTTAGAGTCTTTGCAGACTCTTGGTGACCACATGAATAGCATTTTTGCAGAGAGATTTGTCTTTAGTATGGGTCTTAAGTAGGAATCCATAAAAAACAGAACTAATCATTGAACCCTATTCCAATCTATAGGGGGGGCTATACTGAATTTGAATTTTAAGGCTTTAATTGTTAGGAAAAGACTATGCAAAAAACGGAAACGGTGCCAAACGGCTCCATTTAAGCTCACAACGCCCAGCAGCAGGGGCTGTCCATTCTACAGCGTGTTCCTGAGTTACCTGATTTCCTGAGTATCTGTTCCTGTGACCCGGCTTGACCTTGACATTGTTGATTCCTGCCTGCACTGACCCCCAGCTTGCCTGATCCCTGTGTACTTCTTCTGCCAGCCCGTTAACGACCCTGCCTGCACCCAACGACTCTTCTGCCTGAACCCTTTGTACCGCATTGCCAGCTAGTTGCCAACCCAGCCTGCACGACCACCCGCTACCTGCACGAGCCATTTCTGGACTCTTCACACCATCACCAGTGATCCTGTCCAGCCCTCGTGCCCCCCTGTGCTCTGGTTCTCCCTGTCTGCTCTACCAGGGAACCTCGAACCAGGGCCACAAGAGTGGTTGCTTCCTGAAAAAGACAGACTTCACCACCAGGTGCATGACAGTAACGGACAGCCATGTCTGAGTCTGTGCAGGAAGCACCCTCTGCTATGGATGAACTGTGTGTCAACCTGGCCGGCCTCACACGGGCGGTCCAGAGCCTGCAGGAGGGCTATAGTGGGCTGGAAGAACGGGTTCAGGAGCTTGCTACACCCGCGGCCCCCGGAGCTAGCCAGGCTGCACCTTTGTGGCCCTGCCATCTGAGCCCAAAGTCTCCCTGCCTGATAAGTTTGCTGGGGACCGTCGCAAGTTTAGAGCCTTTCAGAGCACATGTGAACTATAATTCGGCCTCCAGCCCCGTACCTTCTCTCTTGAGGCCACAAAGGTGGAACTTGTTATTTCCCTACTGCAAGATGAACCCCAGTCCTGGGCCCACCAACTTTGGAGCAGAGAGCCCCAGAAGTCGCTACCCTGGCCTCATTCTTCCAAGCCATGGCTCTTTTGTATGAAGATCCCCCATCAGGCCGCTACAGCAGAGGCTGCATTACACGCCCTCCAGCAAGGCCGCCGGTCAGTGGAGGACTACGTGGAGGAGTTCCGGAGGTGGAGTACAGACAAGGCCTGGAATGATGCTGCACTCTGCTACCAGTTCCGCCTGGGCCTGTCTGAGTCCCTCAAGGTCGAGCTGGCTCGTGTAGGGGTGCCCCACACCCTGGAAGCACTCATCAATCTTCCTATCCAGATTGACCGACGTCTCCGGGAACGCCGCGCCAAAAGAATCTTGGGACGGCTTGCCGCGAACGGAGAGAGACGTGTCTCGGGAGTGCTCCGCTGGATCCACACTCCATCTGGGGGAATCCTTGCTCTGGGGGAATCCTTGCTCCGGAGGAACGGGTGAGCGAAGCGACCACATAGGTCTTTCTCCCCGTCCCACTAGCTGTGCTCCGCACTAAAAATCACGGGGATCGGCGACACTCACCCGCGACGGCCAGCTTTTCGCGGCCTACCGTCCAGACCCTAGCGACACCAAAAATGGAGACCCCGACCTCCATCCATCCAACATCTGCCTAGCAACTGGCCCCTGGGGGACCCCATAACACTTTTGATTACCCCTCAAGCTGACCCGGAGCCTTTGTCAGCAACATAGACTGGGGTTCGGACCGAGGCCTACTGCCTTCTATCATAGCCGCCAGTTTGGATCAGGGAAGACCATAAGACAAAAAAAACAAAAAAAAACAAAGGATTAAGCATTACAACTCCCTAGCCATCCACTAGTGGACTATAAAAAACAGACCTGACCACTAGGAACCCCAACAAAAATAAAATAGGAAAACTTTACAACCTGGGTCTGGGAAGGGCTTAGCCAAAGACAGGAAATTATGGCAAACTAACTACAGAGCCCCGGAGTGTAACAGTGGAGTAGCGACAGCAGAGGCATCTCCAGGGAAAAACGGCATACCCACTCACACCATGTCTCGCAAGAGGAAGGACACACACAAACCACAAAAACTGACAGCGTTCTTTACCCAGCCGCAGCAGAAACAAAATCAACATGGCGCGGGTGCCTTCTCCACGCCACACACGTGGCCCTTATCAAAGCGGAGTGGAAAGGAAGGTGGCAGCTATCAGCATCCACCCCTATGCTCAGCAAGTCCCATCTCTGGAAGCCCGGAGAAACCCCAGTTCAAGCTCAGTGAACACCATCAACAGGAGGTGAGCCCTACCTGTGACTCCCAAGAGGACACTAGCGACTTGCCAGATTCCATTACATCTTTCCCCACTAGAAATCAACCAGTGCTTGACACCACACTGAAAGATATGTTGGTATCCCTTAGAAGCACACTGCATGCAGACCTATTATCATGCATGCAGAGATTCAACACTGAACTGACAGCAGTGGAAACCAGAGTCTCACATGCTGAAGATAAAATGGGGGAATTTGCGGATACGATCAATGATCTGGGAGATGCAAACGAGACACAAGACACCAACTACATATGGGTTAAAGAAAAACTGGCAAACTTAGAGGACAGGAGCAGAAGAAATAACATTAAAATCAGAGGCATTCCTGAATCTGTCAGCAACTCAGAGCTGAAGTCATATGCTGAAAATGTATTCTCCTCCATGCTACCTGACCTGACACCCACCGATCTCATAATTGATCGAATCCATTGCCTACCAAAGCCTTATATTATTCCTGCCCATATACCACATGATGTCATCCTGAGATTGCATTTCTATCACATTAAGGACCAAATAATGCAAACCTCACGCAAACTGAGGAGCTTGCCTGAACCTTATGACAACTTGCAACTGTTCATGGATTTCTCGCAGTACACCATGCAACTGCGTAGAAACTTGAATACTATTACTAAGACGCTGCAAAACAACAACATTCCCTATCAGTGGAAGTTCACCACTAAACTCTCCATACAATGGAATGGCAGCTCCTATGTAATAACTAGAGTTGAGTGAACACCTGGACGTTCGGGTTCGGAGGGTCCGTACGAACTTTGGAAAAAAGTCCGGGTTCGGCACCGAACGTTGCCCGAACGTTATCCCGGATACCGAACCCCGTTGAAGTCAATGGGGACCCGAACTTTTAAGCACAAAAATGGCTGTAACAATGTCCTGGCAAGTGCTAGAGGGCTGCAAAAGGAAGTAAAATGGGGCTAAGAGTAGGGCAAGTGCCCTACAAAAAAATGGGGATAGGGAAAATAAATTAAAATCAAATAAAAAAAATGGGAAGGGGGGTGGATGTGGAGTAGGAGCCTTGAGGTTGACTAGGCCGTGACCATGGCAGTGCACTTGGAAGTGGCGGTAGTCGAGGAGGAGAAGGAGGTAGCCAACATGGTATTTTTTTTTGTTTGTTTATAATTGGGGTAGCCCCCAAAATATTGAGGCCTATTCGAAAAAACAAGTATATGAATGGCTGTGTGAGTCCGGTCTAAATGTTTATTCTGCACAAGGTACAGACGAGTCTTGTGGGATCCATGCCTGATTCATTTTAATAAAGGTTAGCTTGTCCACATTGGCTGTGGACAAATGGCTCCGCTTGTCTGTGATAACGCCCCTTGCCGTGCTAAACACACGTTCCGACAATACACTGGCTGCAGGGCAGGTCAGCACCTCCAAGGCATAAACGGCAAGCTCAGGCCATTTGGCCAATTTGGAGACCCAGAAGTTGAATGGGGCAGACCCATCAGTCAGTACGTGTAGGCGTGTGCACACATACTCTTGCACCATGTTGCTGAAATGCTGCCTCCTGCTAAGACGTTGTCTATCGGCTGGTGGTGCTGTTTGTTGTGGCGGGCTGCTGACAAAGCTTTGCCACATTTCGGCCATGCTAACCCTGCCTTCTAAGGTGCTGGCGGTGGCACAGCTGCGTTGGTGGCCTCTTCCTCCTCCTCCTCTGCCTTCGCCTTGTGCTTCCGCTGAGCCCCCGGTGTCATTTGGGAATGCCCTCAGTAGCGCCTCTACCAGTGTGCGCTTGTAGTCGCGCATCTTCCTCTCATGCTCCAGTAAGGGAATTAAGGACAGCACGTTGTCCTTATAACGGGGATCCAGCAGGGTGGCCACCCAGTAATCAGAAGAAGTTACA